>OMLP01044402.1:18985-45924 GCA_900302685.1 Spondyliosoma cantharus
CCTTCCAACCCCCCCCCCCCATAAAATGAGTTATCATATCAGACTTCTGCATTATGGAAATGTCCCTTTGCAAGCAAACGTGTGGGAAAGGACAATTTTAATAGCCCGTGCTAATTGTGACCAGTCGCAGTGATGTCATGACAGTGTCTATATGTGTCGCAATAGTGAGAAGCAGGTGACACTGGCAGGGCAGGGTGGACTCTGTTTCAGCTGATGTAATTGTGCCTGATTGAGCTGTTCTTTGGATCAAAGTATTTGCAGTTAGGTCATTGCCTTCATGTGGTTTTCATGAACTGCAGTATTATGGCTAATGACTGCCTAGATTTGGAGGCAATTTCACAAATTACTGAGTGTGTGTGTGTGTGTGTGTGTGTGTGTTTGAGTGACATCAGATTTTGCATGTTCACATTGCAAAATACTATCTCATGTATGTATTTTGTGTTTTGCGGGATATACAGTACACATGCATATATACAAGTATGTCTTGACGATGTGTGTGCAATTGTATGAGTCAAAGATATTTATATATTTGGCAGAGACGGTATTTATAGCAGGAAACGTAGATGAATTCTTGGTCTACTTTCTCACCCTCCCATGGTGCCTCCTCTGTCTCCCAGTGGAGTTATGGCCTGTCTATCTATGTGCATACTCAGGACACTAAACATATACCCACACATATTTGCACAGCACAATGTAATCATATACATTTATATCTCACAGTAGAAAAGACATTTTGTATTCTTTGTATTTCATCCAAACTTAGTTACCTCAATTATTTTGCATTTCCATTCCCGATATATGTGTTACCACAGACTTTAATATATCAAAAATGATAAATGTTTCTGTAAAGAAGATAATAAACATGTTTATTTCTACTTGACTCTCCTAGATGTGGATCTATTGGTTTGTAAGCACCAGGGTCCATCCTGCTGCACCCGGAAGATGGAGGAGAGCTACACATTCGCTGTAAGAAGAGAAACCCTCCACAACATTCACTCCTACAGCTATGAGCTTGAACACCTCCTCTCCGGCCACTCGGATGCCTTCCAGGGTAAGTGTTTGGACAGAGCTTGGGTTGGATGGGATTGGTCTGAGCCACTGTGTTGTTGATGGATGGGAAAGACATGTTGCTATACTAGTACCTACCTCTGGGACCATGTACCCCAGAATATTTACAAACTTGACCCAGCGTTAAGCTGACCTGGAGCTGAACTTAGGCCCCAAATTTGAATCCAAATTCAGCAACCAAAACAAAGCAACTTGTTGTCTTGCTTGCAGAGAATATTTATTTGTCCAGTATTTGGTGAAAAAAAAGTTTTCACTGAGTACTCCGGGGTCACGGTAGCTGGCATGCAGGCAAGTGCGCAACTCAAGAAAATGGGCATGGCTTCACTTCGCCCCCCTCCTCCCTTCTTCTGTGGCTTTGGCAGCAACAGATCTGCGGAAAGGGATCGGTTGGGATAAATGTGAAAAAAAAAAAGGGTACAGAGGCCTTTTCTCAGACTTTAGTGTTTGTTGGAAGATGGTCTGCTTTGTCATTATCTGATCTGGCTCTCAGGACAGCTAAACAGTTACTGGAACCCTTGAAGAAATTACAGTAGTTTGGGAGAGTCAGACAATCAGTGCCCAGTAATCATTTTTGTTTTTTTGCTTGGTGTTTTTTTTTTTTTTCTTTTTTTTTGTGTATTTTGTTGTTGCGATGTCTGTTTGGTAGCCCAGTCAGTTCAGATGTCTGAGTTCCGGATAAACAAGGCTCTGCTGTAGATACAAAGCCTGTTTCAGAGAGGTCTTGCCTGCCAAAGGGTTTTGTACTACGCCCAACTGAATCAGGCAGTGCACCAGTTGCCCAAGCTTGTCCTTCCTCTTCCTCTAGTAATTGCAGTGTCATTTAAATTTAGTTTCCGAAAGGGATCAATTTTTTTCCTCCTCCTCAAAACCTCCAACACATTGCCAAAGAGTGGGAGACGTGCTTCAGATGTTTTAAGTGTTGCAGGAATTTTGGTACCATGCAATTAGTTTTATAAGACAATGAAGTGCTTAGACGTCATGGTGGCCAAGTCCTGTTTTATGAGGGATGTACTGGTCTTGCTGTCCAATATGGAAAACTCATATCCGAATACAAATAGAGTAATAGAGAATGAAACTTGTAACTAACTAAACACTCATGGAGAATTTCTCATTTTCAGACATGAAATTGGAAATGATTACTGTCATGTTCAACCTTATAAATATCATCTGGACAGGTTTTCTTGCAGTCACATAGTGTTCAGCATACTAAAACCATTGGCTGTATAAAATATAGGCAGATCTTCTGGGTTTGAAAAATGAAGCTAATGCAGAAGTGCCTCAACCTGCATACTTTCTAATGATGAGCAAAGGTCGACTCCACTGGTTTAAAAAATAAGTCGGATTGTATGTAAGCTTATAAAAAAAATTACCCCACTTCATACTTGATTTATTACCCTGGGAAACAGTTTTCTAATAAGTTGGAGAAAATTCTCAGTCATCCAGGTCACTGTAATTCCAAGTCCAACTGGGCTTGTTTCAGTTTGTTGAAGACATTTAGTTTATGGTCTCATTCTCTAGTTTCAAGACTTCTTTAATACATCATGATGCTAATTTCCTAAGTTATAGTCCCATTAAAGGTAAATGTGGATGGTAAAGTAGGGTATGCTTTAACGCGTAGCTGACGTATGATTGACAAGTTACTTCCACAGTGTTTTCTTGGTCATTTCTAATCAGGGTATCCTCCCCAGCTCCACCCTCTCATCTAACTATGGTCAATTCTGGCTCCATAAAAACCCAAGATTATGATGGCCATAAAGCCAAACTTCAGTAATCTTTTCACCAAAAGGTGACGTCACTATGGGTTTACACTTTACTAAAACACCACCAAGATATGACATTTCTTATTACTATGTTGGTGGATACAAAGTGCTGGAGATAAGCCCTTCGTACGGCTGTTTAACAAGCAGACTGGTGACATGAATAGATGTTACTTTGCTCGTAAAGTATTCCTGGTATCTGTGCTTTTCATCATCATCATTATGACCTTTTTCGTTCTTACCTAACGTCTGAGCCTGTCTGGAGAAAGAAGATCAGGTGTTCCACATATCCAGAAAAGGCCAAGATGGAAAATAACAATGGAATAACAATAGAAACTGGAGTGTGGTAGTGCTGAAAATGATGATGTCACTAGTCTTCAATTTGCAAGGCCTTCTAAGGACAGTCTCTGTGCTGTCTGAGTGCCTCGAGTGGAATGTGAAGTAGCAAGTGGCTCATATACCACATGAAGTAATTAGAATATGATTTTGGCTGATACCACAGTTGCTGGTGTTCACACGCTGGATGATGGAAAATTGTGGGGAGCTTTCCTTTTTGTTTGTTCTGTATCTATGCAGTTAACCACAGAGCCAGTTGTCTGCAGGCTACAAAACTCTGCCCCTTTTGCTGTTAATCTGATGTGTTTATTTGATAATTCTTTCATGATGTGGCCACTATTTTCTTGTAGCTATGCATCTGTCTGTCATTTAAGTTGCACCGTAAATCTTGTCATGACAAGTCCTTTGTGTGTGTGTTTTCTTTATACACTCTCGCTGTTTTAACTCAAACTCACTCCTGCTGATTGCTAAAGTTTAGCCAAAAGGACATTAAAAGGGAGATGGTGTGTGTGTAAGGAGTGTGTTTGTATGTGCGTGTGTGTCTTTCTGTTTTCATTGGCCTGCCGTTGTTTTCACAGCCCTAAAAGCCCTACTGTGCTTTGTCATGTGTGGGAGTTGTCATGTCATGAGTATGACCCCATAAACACAGACCACATTTATGAATGCTTCAGAGTTTTTTCCTTGAATGTTTCTGATACTGTATGAATATAAATGAATGGGTCCAGTTGTATGCTGCAATAACAAAGCTCTCTGATGAAACGGAACTGATAGCCTTTTGGGATTTTCTGGAATTTGACGTCCACTGTGTAGCCTGTAGCTGCCACACCCTAAATCATAAATACAAGGTAGATATTTCAACCACCTCTTCCTCTCGTGATGCATCTTCTCCTCCATCTTCCCTTCTACTATTCAGCTTTCCCAAACCCAACATGCAGATGACCCCCAGATCTTCTCCCCCTCCAGCATACAAACAGACAGACTCTCCTAATCCATGCCATAGCTGATAGGTAATGAGTGTTGGGTCCTGATTGTAGGTAGGTGTCAACCACAGAGCCCAGTCTAATCTGGACCAGTTTGGAGCTGCCATCAAGGGCTTTGGCCTGTCAGCCTGTTCTAGCCAATCAGATCTGGAGTAATCTTACTGGCTGGACACCTCTCTGTTGCCTCCTGATTGGCTAAAGGAAAGTTGAACATATGGATTGGCTACCAGAATATATTTGTCTGTTTGCCCACACTACTAGTTAATCCCTAGAATCGTTGGGTCAGAGCCTTACTTTAAATTGGTTCCAACATGCCCTGATGTAAATTACTTGTTCAGTCCAATATGCAGCAATTTCTTGTTGCGAACTGTAGTGCAGGCAATCCAATTTGCCTGCCTGTATGTGTATAACAGGTGCAAGTGATGAGCAAGTGTCTGAGTATACTGTATACTGCTGGGGAGCAGATGTCAAGAAAATGCTGACTGTTTTGATCACTAGTGTCACCGATATGAGGGGCGACGTGGCCCGCAGTTAAAGGCCACGACATTTGTGTTTGTGTGTGTGTGTGTAATGTTAATGTTTGAACATTTTGTTCATATGTGTCATTGTCAGTGTCTGTGTGTGTGTGTGTGTGTGTGTGTGTGTGCATATGCATACATGTGTACCAAAGACATGTGAGCATGTACAATATTTACCACCCATGCAAGTCAGCTTTACCATCTCAGGGCTCAAATTCTCCTCACAGGACCTGACGAATACTTTTCAGAGAAATGTATTCTGCCTGCCTAGATAGCTTTCTATCATCAATGAAAGTGCATCGCATTTAAAACTTTAGGTGCCCTTCAAGGAAGAGACAAGGAGTTCATTTGAGAAAGCGCGAGAGTGAGACAGCAGAGAGAAAGAGGCCATGGCAAGGACGGTGCCTTTCCTCATTGAGGCGACATAATTAGCTGATCCTTGTCTCATCATCCAGGAACTCTCCAGACCCCGCTGTCCTGGGAGATAGCATACGTGTGAGTGTTTGCAAGAGACAAAATGATCAAATCCACGACCTGAGGCAATGGGATACTGGGGGGCCCTCTGAAGTTAATGGCAGATTGCAGAAAAACAGTTTCCCGTATATTTCATGGCAATGCCTGAAAAGATCGGGCAAGGAACCAGTCCAGGAGATGGCGGTAAATGCAATCCTTATGCATGTCAACATCATCAAAAGTCATGTCCTCGTACACAACAGAAGATGTGATGATTTAAGTATTCAACAAGCACATGTACACTAGTAATGGTTTTTGTGATTTTAAATTGTAAACAAGTTGCTGATTCACATACGTCACCAGCAGAGTCTGTGATTAGTTTGCTCGCTCCTTGTGAAAGCGTGTTTTTTAAGATGACATAACCCTTTAGGTGCTTGTTCTTGAACTATCATTGCTTTCATAGATGAAATGATTATACCAGCCGAATCCCTAAAATGTTATTCGGTCTTGTGGTGGGCAATTGACGGTGCAGATTTCCCTGAATCAGAAATACTTTATTGATCCCCCAGGTGAAATTGATGAAATATCAATCCCTGCTCTTATTCACACAGGACCCAATGCAGGAAATGTTCCTGAACATCTTAGGGATAGACTGCATGTGTGAAAGGGGCTCAGGAGGACTCAGAGAAGTGAGAAACACTGTCTGCATAGTTTGTTACTGTGTGTCTCCCCCTGCGACTGTTTGTCTCGCCAGGCTTTCACAGGTGGCTGATTTCACCCTACTGTAATTGTCTCTCTGCCCCCTTAGGAGCTTGATTGCCTGCTTGGAGACACTAGACAGTATTTGCTCTTTGCACCCCCAACCCCCAGTGTTTCACATTTCCCCTTCACATCCAGACAGACAGACAGACAAGGATATCAAGCTTAAAGCCTTATTGTTTCCAAGCCACCCCAGATGAAACCACTATTAAAATTCCTTTGTGTTCTTCACTTTGACTGTGAGGATCTTCCTGGGTGGCTTGCACAACACAGCCTATGTAAAGGGAATGTTCTCTTTTATTAAATAGTGATGATTTATGTGTTATAAATGAGGGCATGTGTGACTGCATGTCTAGAAGTGTGTGTGCAAGTGATAGGAATGATGAATCACTTGGCTGTTGTGTCCTATCTCCATTCTTTCATCAGGCACTAGTCCTCCTATCTATATTACAATCTCTCTGCATTTGTCTGGAAGTACTCGCAGACATTTTGCCTGTGATCATTTTAGCCCGCACTCTCTCACATCATATTTTTTTTTTCCTCTCACTTCATGTCTGCCTGTATTTTTTCGTGTCTGCAGATGTTTTGACCGACAGGGTTATTGCTCTAGAGGCTGATGCTTGGACACAGGATGACATTGCACTGCACCATGAGCTCATGCTCAAATTAGGGAGGATATCCGGAATCCATCCCTACACGTCTCATTTAATCATACAGGGTGGAGGGGAGACATGTTTATGGACCTAATAGTGGAGTGAATACATTGCATATTCAATGCATGTGTGTGTGTGTGTGTGTGTGCGTGTGCATGTGTTGTAAGCATGTTTGTGTTTTAGCTACACCTTCCCAGTCTCCTGTGTAGACATGACACATAAGGGCAGGATGCGTTTCCCTCGGAGTAAGCAGGACTCAGGCTCGCTTGGGAAACGAGGGAAAGAACAAAGGGAGGGAGGGAGGGAGGGAGGGAGCAGAGTGGGGAGAAGCTCAAAGCCTTTCGCAGTCATAAAGTCACACTCAAAGCTTCCCTAATTACCTCTGCTTTTCATCCGCCCCTCTCACCTCGGCATGAATGTGCGAGAGCTCAGAGGAGTAGGGAGTTGGGCCTAGAAAGTGAGAGGAGAAAAATGAGAAAGGAGGGAGGGCAGACGGTTAAAGCAAAGCTTCAGTGAAAGTGTGCACAGGTGTGTTTGAACGTGGTTCTATCAGGGGCGTGTGTATATTGTGGTCTGCGTTTAAAGATCGTTGAATCAACAGGTTTTGCTCTGTAGATTTACCGTGTACTGACGACTCTCTCTCTTCCTGGGTGTCTCTCTCCATCTGTGGTCCACGCTCTGTCAGCAAGAGCATGCTGTGTCTAGGTGGGCACCACGCCAACTGCTTGCTTGCTGGCATGTGCGCTGCAGGGAATCCATTTCTCAAAGATAACCCCGCTGCCATGAGTGCGCTCCACAGAATCAAACCATAAACACAATTTATTTCTTCTTCACCCCAAAAGTTTCCTTTCATTTTACTTCATCACTGTTATTCTGCTCCCCAAGTGCCCCGGTCTTCCTTACCAACCATCCGTGCTCCCCGATATTACATCCAATGCCTAAACAAATATGAGGTCTGTGTAGATTAGCCTGCTGCCAGTCTCCTCAGCCATAATTTGACATACTAGCATGAAATGAATCTGAGATAAATACCCCTTTATTTCTCGCCAACACAATCCTTTTCTCTCATGGAATGCTTTTCTGATAATACTTTACTATTTCTGACACTGCCTTCCAGCTCGCCTGTACAAACACTCATGTTGTAGACTAAGCTTCATCAGTCTCACTACTATCATATGAGCACAATAAGCTTGATGTCCAGGAAGTTCTCCTGGTAATCAGACAAAGTCGCATCTCCCGGGGCTTGTTCTCTGTCCAAGAGAATTTGGCTTTTCTGGAACACAATCTGTCTGTCTGGCTGATGGGATTTGTACTCCACTGCCGCTGATTGGTCCAGCCTGGCCTTTTCCTGTGTCCTGTCTGTCTCTTCTGCACCCGTGCTTCCCAGACTGATCCCACAAGCCATAAAATGTGTGCGCGTGTGTGTGTGCATAAACTTGAGATATAGATCTGCATGTGCTCACATGTCCATGAGTAACAGCTGACAGTAGGGTATTTTTTCAGAAAATGTCTGCTAACCAGCAAAATGAACAGACTTAAAGAAGACTGAAAGAAGTTGTCCACCCATCTATCAAAAGGTAGATGTTGTCAAGAGAGAGGATGGTGGACTTCAACCAAAATAAGGTCATCCTGGGAGAAGACATAGCGTGAGGGAACAAGGAACATTGCAAATTGGCCAGACTTGCATGTCAGAAAGGGAGAGCCGTTTCCATCTGACGCCTGTGGGAGATCAGGGTGTGTGCTTAATATGTGCCTTTAATGCATAATTGGCTGAGCATCATGCTGTACATGTCTCTGCGTTGTGACTCACACTGTTACTTCTGCCCAAATTATGATGGAGTTGGCTGTCCCCCTCCCATCTCTCACCACCACCTCACTTCATCACTCCCCCCATTCACGTCAACCCACTTTCCTCATTACGCCCTGTGTTGGACACTCCTTCTGCTTCCTCTCCTTTTTCGTCCTCGCCTCTATGGCTCCTAGTGCACCATTAAGGAGTCCCCACGGTGAGCTTTATTCACTGATCCTCCAGTCATTCATCCATTGTATTTCAGAGGAGGAGGTACAATAATGGGAGAGATGGATAGACAAAAAAAATTGTTGTTCTGACCCTACCCAGCCATGTTCTGTTGTATGATCCATGATGGATTATGATGTCTGCTGTTCCGGTTGCCAAAATGAACAGTGGGTTTACATGGTTCTGCTCTTAACTCAACCGCAACATAGTCTATCTCCGGAAAACTCTTAATACCTCACTTGGTTTGAGGAATATGATGGAATTTGTCCTTCACAAATATTTTTTAGACATTTATCTTGATTATTTTGTATTTTCCATCGATTTACTTCAGCCCACAAAATGGATCGGAGGACTTTTTTTGTTGTTTTTAATGGCATGACCATAACCGTTTAGACCGAATCAAAGAGTAGTTTGGGCCCATAATTAAAACAATGCATAAGTGACCCTCTATGCTCAATTCATATTAAAGCTGAAAAATGAAAACAGTTGCCACACCTGCTAACAAAAAGTGGAAAATTCTTCATTAGACTCCCTTTCATCTTGGATTCCTTTCACACCTCAGAGTCGGTCCGAGGGTCTGTTTCATGTTAATCTTATGTTAGCCTAAATGTTTCCTTCTTTACCTTCTAATGAAAAACTGGAGTCCAGTCTCTTTCTCTGGCTGTTTCTAGTCATCATCAGTTTCCATTTATGTAACAACTTATTAACTTGACAAAGTTTATTTTGTTTATCACAAAAACCCAGGCTGTCATTAACAAAGCCAGATTCGGGAAAAAAATGCCTCGATTCTATTAAATTTGCCTCTTAATGTTGCAGTCTGCAAAGCAGTAAGCTACTGGCAGCTGAAATGCTGTCGCTTGGAAATTGCTTTTTCTTGTAATTCTTTCTTTCATGTACTTGTGTCTTTTTTTGGATGTATATTACTTTTCTACAGCCTGAAGATCAAAACAGTAGGATGTTAAAAGGATATGAACCTACGTGCTTTATGTGCAGTAATGCTCCTGATGCTGTATTCAAGTGTCAGAGGTTATTCCTCCTTGTGTAACAGGCACTAGTAGGCATCAATTAATGCAAATGCTTTTTGTATATGACACTGTGCAGCTCTTCAGTGCTACACTATATCAAAAGAGACACTGTGATTTATATACCAATAAACATAAGACAAATGGGGGGTCTCCATAGGCCTGTGGCTCCCTTAATGCTTAGGACCAGAGGTGCTGTCCATCAGCCTGTCAACAGTCTGCCCTTAGGCTGGCCTTCCACATCTCCCCTTTATGGTATTAGCCATTTGAACAACCCTTCCCTCTGCCCCTCACCCACTGCCCCCACGCTCTGTCTCCTCTGTCCCCGTCCTTCTCTCGTCTGCTCATTCCCCTGCCTTCGATCATGTTTCCCTACTTTGGCCAGAGCAGAGAGCAGTGATCCCCACCCCCCACCCCCATCACATTATAGCTCAGTGCACCCCAAATGCCCCTGGCATCTGTGGAATTGTTTATGTTACAAAGTTTTGATATAGCTTGGCTGCCTTTTTAATTACCGGAATGCTGATGGAGAGACGAGGAGCTCGCCCCCACCCTCCACCTCCTTCTCTGCCACCACCACCTCCTCCTGTCCTCCCTCTCAAGCTCATTATCCCACCTGTTAGCCCGCTGATAGGACAAGACAAGTATATTAGGATTTGGGGCCAGGGTTTGCTGAGAACCGTGCACAGACATTTGCGATTGTGTATGTGGGTTTTTCTAGGGGTGTGTGGAGTCACAGTGACTTAGCCAGGAGCGCAGCGCCCCAGTTTGTGCAGGTCAAATTTGCACGAACAGCATGTCTGCGCGTGTTGTCTGACAGATGAGTCATGCTCCCACTTTAGACTTTAGACATGTGATTTTGCCAAACAAGTATGATGAATCAACAGATTGATTCATTGACGTATTAATAGTTTATTACCATTAAACAGTTTGCTGAAAGGTTAGAGGCAAGGAGATTGTATGACATTGCACCTCTCCCGTGTAACCTAAGATGACCAGTGCTGAGTGGGAGATGGCCCTATTCTGTATACTGTATTTCTACTAATTAAAACAAGGATATGTAATCTACACATGTGTCACTATGTCATATATCTGTGTGGTGACCTGTATGAAACCCAAACCCACGGTAGGATTAAAATATTTCCCTGAGAAGACGGTTGGTCAGATCCAGTCGGGACTGATTGCCAAGATAGGACAGGCCCACATCTCCATGGTATGAGAACAGTGTCTCCTACCTCATTATCACAATATTACCGCATCCTCAAGCACGCGCGAGAATACACTCACATGCACAGCCTCCTCTACAAGCCTACATGCACGTACTTAAATATACAGACACACTCGCTCTCATATTTGCACTTAATAAAAGATGCACTCTCATTTAGAAGCATAAACCCTTCAACCCGAGGCTATACAACTGGTTTATAATGGGAAAAGCTGCAGGGCCAAACATTATCAACTTTCTATGTGTTGAATTAAAATATTTGCATACACATGTGAAATTAGGAATCTTTAATTTTAAAGAGTGTATTTTGCAACGCTGTGTGTTTTTAATGGTCCTCAAATCATCTGATCTTCTGTATACATTTTATGTTTACAAAATCTAATTTGAACAAATGATTTTAATTTAAATTTAACAAGCTAAAGTGAACTGCACAATGAAAACCTGATGCATTATTTAGAGCAAAAGCCACATCTGAAAACATCAGTACTGTTATCTAATGGGACAAATTACATTTCCAGGATTTTGTTGTCTGTAATTGAGTTTGAGAATTCTAGGAAATCATGACCAGGGATTTCAGAAATGCAAATCATTTTTAAACTCCAGGAAATGCTTTGCCGAGCTCAGCAGACTTTCTCACTTTCTTAATGTTTTAACTCATCAAATTACATTCAATTTAATTTCAAGTGCATCGCTGTCTGCCACAGTGTCCTTTTTAATACCACCACTAGGAGTCACCAAAGTCAGAAATGTTCAAGTACTACACATAGGGGCTTTATATAGTTATTAACTAATAACTACTACAATAACTTCTTCTACTACTGGTCATACAATATAACCAGTTTGTTCAGCTCTTGTATAAACAATGTTCTCCTGTTATGACTGTCTGGCGCTGCATTGTCCTGTGTTGAGTTTTGGCCTTAAGACCAAATTGGACGCTACTCCTGAGTTAGACTGAGCATATGCATCTTTCTCTGTGTAAAAGTGGCTTAGAAAATAAAGCTGCCACTGTGCATGTTTTGACTGGATTATTGTGGCAGCTTCACAATGGTGAGATTTAAGCTTTAATTGGGCCAGTAAAACACTGGGTCTCCATGCAGAATGTAAAGTAGAAATAGCTTCTTAAACCCACGCACTGCAGCAGTTTGCAGCCAGGTGTGAAGTGGACCGCCAAATCTGAGGCTATGGTTCTCTGTTGGAAAATGGTGGATTGCTCCCTCTGGGATGGGAATGGATTGCTGCCCCATGTGAAGGAGTTCAAGTAATCTTGAGATCTTGTTCACCAGTGAGGATAAAATGGAGCTTGAGATGGACAAACGGACTGGAGCGGCGTCATCAGTAATGCAGGCATTGTACCAGACCATTGGCCAGTCCATCTGCATTCAACCCTCAACTATGGTAATGAGCTTTGGTTAGTGACCGAAAGAACAATATTGCACATACAAACGACCAAAATGAGTTTCCTTGTTGCTGGGCTCAGCCTTAGAGATACAGTGAGGATCTTGTGCGTCCATAGGGAGCTCAGATTAGAGATGCTATTCTGTTGCATTAAAAGCAGCCAGTTGAGGTGGTTCGGGCATCTAATTGGGATGCTTCTTCGGCGTTTTGAGGTTTTCCGGGCACACCCAGCTGGGAATAGACCCCAGAGTTGAGGAAAGGTTAGAATCTGACCTGCAGCCATTTGCTGCATGTCATCCCACCTCTCTCTATTCCCATTTCCCAAGCTGTCCTATCGAATAAAGCAATCTGACTCCAGATAAATGGATGAAAATGGATGCATAGATGGATGGATGATTTAAGCTCAGTGATCTCAGAGAATGGCCATGGCACGGCATGGGTGGAACAAGATAGTATAATCTCCCATTCCAGAGACATAAATACATACAATGTTTATACCATTGAAGAACAGAGGCGTCCTACACTCTGCCAATGCTGCGTTTTTATCCATTTAATGCCTTGTTTATTCTGAGAAGAGTGCATATCAGATTATCCCCAAAGGCCAACAGACAAAGCATGCCTGTTCATTTATTCCTGTATAGTTAGCTTGACAATTATGTGTTTTGAATTTTGAACTTCCGTGGAAATTAAAGATAATTGCCTCATGCAAAAAAGCCTCGTTTCAGACAGACTTCATTTCCCAAAAGTCTCACTGATGTGAGACTGTGACATGGTAATGATAGCCACCCACGACTGTCTGTCTGAATGGAGTGTGGTCAAATCCAGATTCAGACACAGTGGTCAGACGGAACAATCATACTCAATTGACTATCATGCAGTGGTAGTTAGGACTTAAAAAGCTGCTGGTTTCTTGTTTTTTGTTATCACCCTATTTCCCAGTTCTGGAAAGAACAGAGAAACCCACAACGATTGCACTTGATTTATCGCAGAGTGAAAAACAGGATCCATTTGAGCGTGGGAGAGAACTTGATGGAGAACAGAAAATAAGTGATGCTGAAAATGAATGAATCATGGGATCCAGCTTTTTTGTTTGTCAGAGGGAATGTGGAGAGGAAGAAAGGTGGACTCCTGCCCCTCTTGTGTACATTCAAAGAGGGACATGTTTGAAGTTACAGCCATGGAGAGACGGGGAAGTGCTCTGGACCCAGGGGCCAAATGAATCCAGATGTCAGAGCATGTTCACGAGGTGGAGTCCACTTGTACAGTAGTTGTTTTTCCTTGTTCAAAAGTCTAGTTGCTTCTTTTTATTCCATTTTTCCTGGCAGTCACCCACTCTCTTCCCTTTTTTTCCTCTTTCGTGTTCTCTCCCTGTGTCACTCTTTTGGCAGAAGTAGAATACGCTTTTTTAACAAGTACGGAATGTCTTAAGGGTTTAATGATCCTGTCATAAACCCTTTGAAAGATGTGCATCCAGTCATGGTGCTCTTGAAAAAACAGAATTTAAAAAAAATTTCACCTCACGTCTTCATGAGAAAACTTGATTTTGTTGTTACGTAGACTTGTCGAGTTTTCCCCTCCACGCCTCACAGAGAGTCAGATTAGACCATGGTATTTCTGAGTGTGATAATTTTATAATAACATTATGTAATGCAATGTGACCTAAGCCTGTGGGTACATCTTGTGGTGTAAATTTCTTGTGGCTATTGAGCCTTGTGGCCTGACTGGCAGGCGAGCAGGCAGACCTCACACTGGCACCAGCTCTGCAGCCCCACAGGCTTATAGGAGACAGTGAAGTGGAACTGAAACTGTAGCTTCGCAACTTCTCTGCCAATCTAATGCTTTTTTTTTTGCTCATTGCCATTCTTTTTGCATTTCTCATTTATTTGCTCCTCTTCTTCTGTCTCTAGCCAGACGTCTCTGGAGGTCTCCCTGACTGCTTTCAGACTCCAACTTGTCACCCCTCGCTTTACAGTAATAATCCCTAACAGACCATTACTTGTCATGTCTGTCTGCTTTATTTCTGTCACACGCAAGTCACACTCTTCAGAGTCCAATAGGCTACAACGTTAAATGTAATGTGGGCTGAGGTAGCTTCGATCATGATGATGGTGTTTTCTGATGTGTTATAAATGAGTTGTGCCTTTTACTAGCCAGTGGGGAGTCCCCGTGTGTCACAGACGGCGGTCATATTAGTGCAGCTGTTGAGGACGACATAACTGTTGTTATCCTTCTGTCTGTGAGCTGGGAGGGGCTGGACACACACAGGCACACACACAAACACACGCATACTCATTTGGTAACAATCCCTGTTGTGAAATAGATCCATTATTTGAAAGTTTTTTTTATTAATGAACATGTTTAAATCAAGCAAATACAGTTTTAAAACTTAAACCCACGGTACTTACTATTGATTAGTAACATTTGGTTAGCAGTCAGTACCATATGCAGAATTGTTTTAAACTGTGGCCTTATTAGTTAGTTTTTTTTTTATGTATGTGTGTATTGTATATGTATATATACACGTGTGTGTGTGTGTGTATGGTATAGAGGTGGGGGTGTGGGTATGTTGGCACCCTCCTTCTCCTGTCTCAATTTCTGTACAGTTGCTACTGCTCCTTCATGTCCTGGCATGCTTTTAAGCTGACATCACACCCCAGAGGAGAGTGTTGTGTCCAGGACACGCATACACAAACACACACCCGCAACACACACACACACACACACACACACACACACACACACAGTACATACATAGTATGTAATATTTACATTTTATTCTTTGTAGTTACTGTATAGTATAATTGTTCAACAGTAAACAATGTCAGTGAGCAATGAAATAGAGATAGGGCATATTAAAGAAAAGGGTGAAATAAAAGAACAAGGGAGTGAGTCAAGCTGTTTTTTCTTTTTTTAAAAAGCGTTTTCCTTCCCCTTGCCGACCTTTTGTCACCCTGCTTATATCTGCTCTCTAAGTGTACCTTGCTTAGCAAGAAGTGGCACTTCACTGGCACTAATTGGCCGCCGCACTGACATCATTGATTGTTTAACAGCTTGACTTTCTCACCAGGAAATGACATAAGAGCTTGATGACGCAACTGTTCATAAGTGTGTGTGTGTATATGTGCGTGTGTCAAACACCACTCTAGAATCTGGAATATACAGTATGTCACAGAAAATTCGAACTGATTGCGGTTTCTGTTCATATCAGGATTGCCGCTCAGTTCTCTCTATTTCTCTCCCTGTTTCTCTGTCTCTGTCTGTCAAGATAGAGAGAGACAGACTGTCTGCTTAAGACGTAGTTATTGGGGTGATGACTTCATTCACATTGATATCCAACCGCATTATAAAGAAACTTGACACTGGTTTCTCAACCCAATACACACAAGCCAAGCTTAGCTGGTTAGGAGCCAGGGTTTGGATACGACATTACATTTAGAATACCTTTGCCATTTTCTGGAGAGCTTGTAAATGATGTCATCAATGATTTTCAGTATTCCTCTCATATAAAATATCATATGCTCTTGTTTTTACTTCCACCTCTTACCTCTGTTTCTTTTTTGCTCTCCTTGCAGATATGTTCCAGTACCTTCTGTCCTTCTCTCAGGGTCACCTGAGTTCTCTGTTGGAGGGAACCTACACATCCGTATCCCGCCATGCCCTACCCCATGTTAACCAGCTCTTCTCCTCGCTCTCCCTCTACCTCCGTGGGGCCAACGTCTCCGTGGAGGCTTCAGTTCACCAATTTTTTAACAACCTCTTCCCACTTGTCTACACAAAGCTTATCAATCCAGGCATTGACGGCAGCATGATGATGGGAAATGAAATGGGTGACTGTCTTCGTATGATCAGGCAAGATGTCAACCCTTTTGGACCTCATCCAGCCGTCATGGCCCAAGAGCTGGCTGGGGCTCTGGGAGCCGGGCGACAACTGGGCCTGGCCCTGGAGGAGGGTCTGGAGGTGATGAATGCCACAGAACATGTCAGCCTGAGCAAAGAGTGTGTGAAGGGCCTGGTGAAGATGGTGTACTGCTCCCACTGCAGCGGCTATACGCTGATCAAGCCCTGTGTAGGCTACTGTCTGAATATAATGCGAGGCTGCTTGGCCAGCGTGTCCGAGCTGGATCAGCCTTGGAGGAGGTATACCAGCCTGTTGGAGCAACTAATCCACGCCATGGCTGGGCACCATAGCCTGGAACTAGCCCTGCTGGGGGTCAGGGGGCACGTCAACGAGGCCTTACTCTACGCACAGCTCCACGGTCCACTCATCACAGCCACGGTGAGTACACACTACATCAGCAGCAGCTTTAATGGCACATGCAAAAGCCTCCAAACCTTTTTGTTTAACATCTTTGTGTTCTACGTATACCTTGGCAATGTTCAGTGTATTGATTGGAAAGCTTTTGCAGGCTGCTCATGGGTTATGAGTTATTTTTTCCACCGATGCAACAAAGAACCCTGCACACTGCATTAATGTTGGCACAGTGTTGGAGCTATTCAGAGAAAAATAATGTTTATACTAAAACAAAGAGTTCAGCCTCCTCCAAAGAAATGCATACTGAGCTGAGGCTAGGGGAGATCTAAATTGACAGAATGAAAAAGGCAGCTAAAAATCACCATTTTTGTTTAGGTTCAGACTGTATGGGAATGTTATTGATCCCTCATTTACTGTAATAAAAATGAGAAAATTTGTGGATAAAATGGGGATTTGGTGCACTTGCATGCTGGGAGTACTGCCACATGCCTTTTGTTAAATGTAGTTTTGCATTGGGATGTGGTATCTAAACTGAATATAACACATTATGTCTTATTTTTTATTTAAATCAATGTACATTGACTTTAAAACTAGAGATCAAATCTCCTTAATTGTTTCCTCATCTTACACATATCCCTGCATCAGAGTCATACACATGACACACAGGGTTCCCACAGCTCCTTGAAATCCTTGAAAGTTTATGAATTTGAAGGAAGAAAAACCAAGGCCTTGACATTTTGTAAAATTGACACAGATCATTGAAAGAGCTTAAATAGATTTTGTGCAAGAATATAAATTGGAGATTTGGAGATATTTTTTTTTTTTAATAAATATAAGGAAATAGACATTGTTTCACCGTCTCCAGTTGTCATCACTACAACACAACTCAGTTCAAGTCTCTCTCTGTGTTTAACTGCTGTCTGTAAACTTCTGTAAACCCTTCTTGTTTGCATTATACAAATTCTCAGTTTTATAACAGCAATTAACCTTGATCCTCATCCAAACTATGCTTTGTTGGGTCCTTGAATTTGAGGGAATGGAGTCTGAAAAGTCTTTGAAAAGTCCTTGAATGTGACTTTTGAAGTGTGGGAACCTTGGACACGTCAGACATGATACAATGAGTAGTAGTTCTGTTTGCATGTCAATGATATTTCAAATCAGCTTTTTCATTTAATAGTTCTCATTAATCTTCTAATTTTAAACAGTATCTGACTCTTTCTATACGAGAGACTTATGTACATCATCAAGAAAATCGCAACTTATTCTCACTAGCATCTCAGTCCCCATTGCGTTTCCCTCTCTCCTCTACATTTCAGGTTGTTGCTGCAGTGTGAGTCGATTCAATGGTTTTGAATTAATCTATAAGAACACTTATAAATGTGTGTCCTGGGGGCATGAGCTGAAGAGTTCCTAACATCATGCCTCCACCACCTTTACTGGCCATCTCTACTGAGTAGGCGGCTGAACTTGACTTCACCGATTTGTGGGAATAGACTGTTCACCCTCTTCCCTCTCTTATCCTCATCTCTCTCCATCTCGGCTGTGATGGGTTACTGATATGAGTTTTTATGATTCACATCCTGTCGACACCTTGAGTTACTCTGTTAGACAATGGCTTTCTGTGATGTAGATGTGTTGAATGTGAGACCGGAGAAGGGAAGAACAATGTTTCAAATGTCGACAGGGTTATGTAGGGAGCAGTTGTTCCCTAATATCTTTAATGGGACCACTTGTGGACAAGTCTATACTGGAACAGTTCCCAGAACTGCGCTGGAACTGTAAGAGGACACTATAGAAGCCATAATGTGCAAGCTGTTAGTGGATTAAACTCCGGCTTCATTTGACTTATTGTATAGTTGCAGTCCTCCACTGTGATAACTGTGGTGACCTAGTGAAGAAAAAGTGTGCTGGCCACTGTTACTTAAAGGATCATAGCAGTTAGTTCTGCATGTTTCAGCCCTTTAACAATTTAGGTGTATTTCCATTCCTTTGGCAGATGCTAGCTGCCTCCTCCCACCTAAACCTCTACACAAAGCTATCAGCTCCAGATCAGTGTCTCCACTGAACGCACAGACACACACTTCATCCCTCCTCTATCATCACTCCATCAAACTCCTGGCAAACGAACAAGCAGTCCCTTACTGTAATGTCATTAATGAATTTGTAGTTGTAATCCCTTATTATCATTTTATCTATTACGGAAAATAGTAATCACAGTTGTGTACTACACTGTGCTGTAATGCTAATGTGCCTTACACTGTATATTACAGCCACACATCTTCTAAAACATGCTGTATAATTGTTTCTTAAATATTTTTCAGAACTCTGTACTTTTTAGAATTGATATTAAAGTGATGTCCACATTCAGAATCCATGGCCATTTGATTTTGATTTGATTTGTTTTGTTTCCAGGGATGGCTTCTCACTTCATTACTTAGTTAAGACAGATTACACTTTATTGCCATCACCAATATTATTGTTAGTCTAGCAGGGGTCTGAATCAGTTTGATTCAATTTGGGCAACACCTGAAGAAACTCTGACTGGACAATACACAGAAGTGCCAGATTAATTCTCCTCCTTACACTGACACAGACCCCAGCAGCTATGCGGCGTGATCTTTGAATTGTTGACACAAAAGACATGTTTAAGTCGGTGGTGGAGGCGGAGAGGAAAAACTACTGGGAGAATTGCCCACTTGCTTTTGATTTCAATTATCTAAATTTAAAGTTTATTTAATTTATCCAGTATATAGTGTCCTGACAAAAAAGCTTGTGACTGCAAGCCAAATGTTAGATTTTTCTTATCTTCATTTAAGATCATGAATTTTCCACGTAAAAATGCAACAATCAGCATGCAAAAAGACAGTAGCTTTGATCCCTGTGACAGATTATCTTTGGCAAGCAGGTTTCAATACTGCCTGTAGAAAAGTAGTCATAGTGTACTAGAATGAACCGCAACGAATGTCCGTTTGGAAGGTAGAAAAGACATTTAATGTTGTTAATGTATAGCAATTCTAGTGGAAAACGGTTGGCAGTCACATAACATGCAAGTAATTTGCAGTTAACCGGCTTGAACATAAAAAAACTACTGGTGTGGTCCTTTTAAAAGTTGTAAAGGAACATCGCAGAGCCTGAATGGTCTAAATTACACACTCACATTAAACACATGCATCCAAATGCAACACTTACTGTATACACACGTGCACGCTCCGACAGATGAGTGTTGGTTGCCAGGCTTAAAGACTGATCTAATGCAACTATGCAGAGAGAGACCCAGCTTGTATTTCGTGTGTGTTTGTACGTATGTGTGTGTATGCCTGCTTGGTATTCATGGGGTGGCAGGCAATCCTGGAGCAGGGAGTCTAGCACGGGGACAAGTGGGACAGAATTGAAAGGGTTCCAGCTAGGCCATGCAAACTGGACCCAGCCAGCTGGAAAAAAGGGCCCAGAGAAATGTTGCTGATAAAGGAGGTGCCCCCCACCCCCTTCCAGTCGGACACTGGTGGCTCCCATTTTCTGTGCTCTCATTGCTTCACGCAGGCACTCACCCAGCCCAGAGTGCAAACACGATCACCTAAGTTTACTCAGTCACTTACAGACACACACACACATACACAATAACGCACTATCTATAGATCTATTGCCGTGTATTACCTCGAACCCATGGCCTTTTTAAAAACGCAGTATGCTTTTATAAAGCCACAGTGGCCTGTCAAGGAAAACCGTTAAGTCTCCAGTGCACAACTGCTGTCTCAGTGGAGCCACTTTCACCTTTACTCTCCAAACCCCCCCTCCCAGACGTACACCCAATTTTAAAAACACCTATTATCCTTGCTGTCTTACTGCAAAGCAAATAAAGAGCAAATACCTGGCTGAATCTGCTGTTGATTTTTATAACGTATGCTGTATGTGTGAAGTCAAGCACAAAGAAGTAACTCTGTTTTCTTGCCGAGTCAGAATATTATATGGAGTTGTTATTAAAGGAATTATTGTGACTGTGTGGTTTTACACTGGGATGTTATCCCAAACCATTTTGTGGTCGCTCCCTCTCTCTACAGACTACACAGAGTCTGCACTATATGTTGCAATACGTCATAGGGTAGGACCCGGCTCATAACACATATACTGTACATATGCACACACATGGCCACGCTGAGTGCAGGTATCAGGTTTTAGAAGTCCTGTAAGAAGCCTAGATGTGCGGCCCACCCTGTGACAATACTAGCGGGGCACGTGAGACTGAAAGGCAGCTATTGATAGTGATTTGGGCCAGTGTTTTAACACATTCCTGCTCTTATTGAGATGGAGCGTGAACGTGAGTCGAGGGAAGTGGTTATGGTTATGGATATTGGGGGAGCCTTGGGCTGGATTATGTCGAGTAGACACAATTAGGAGAAAATTGGAAAATACCCAGTAAAAGTGGCTACTCTTATTGGGCCCCAGTGGAAATGGTAGCTCCAATGTTTAGTGAGGTTTTCTCCCTCTGAATGCTGCCCTGTTGAGTTCATCTTAGAGTTTCTTCCTCCAGAGGCTACAAACGCTGTTTATTGACACGACCATAAAATAATATGGCTCATATGACCTGGAGGGGAACTTTATATCTTCTACTTGTTAAAGATGAGTAGTCTATAAGATAAATCTCAATACACAGAAGCATGTATACATCACACCTTCATCCACTCACTCATTCATTCACTGAGAGCTTTATAGTCTCCTTATGAGAAAAGTAGTACCAGTGGTCCAGATTAGAGCAGTTTATATGCAGGTCTACCTTATCCGCTTGTTGGTTTTACCCCAGCTTCTCATTACAGTCTTATGGAGGAATGATAATAGCAGCCTGGGCCTTTAGATAATGGAAACAAGGGCCAGTGGGATGACTGGAAGGTTTCCATTCACCACGGCGGCACCTCAACAGACTGCAGTGGCTTACATTGCAAGCGCTATTTCTTTTACTGTATCCCATAATAAAATAAAGGAATATCATTGGTGTGAAAACAAAATTATCACTCTTTCTTGTTTTACTTTCCCTGCCCCATTCTCTGTACTCCTGTATCTTCATGGTTTCAGTATAGGATTGGGCGATATCATGATATATACTGTGTGTACCGTCAGATATTTTCCCATATTGTTGTACAGTATGTATCAAGCTGCCTTGGGTAATACAGCAAGTCAATGAACAAAATAACTTTTGGAATATAATTTCCAATGACTTTGCAATATCACAAAATACATTCATATTACAATATAATATTACAATAACAGAGGATTGTATCCAACATGGAAAGTTTCTCTGTTTCCTTTTAAATAAATGCATATCCAAGACAAGGAAATTGAAAATGATACAGAAGAAAATAGTTATTACCGTATGATGAAAACATACTTGAAACTTATATGAAAAAGAATAGAAAGATGGAGGAAGATTTTCAAACTTTGTGAGAGAAACTCTGTCTCTGACTACTGCAGAGAGCACTTCTGGAGGTCACCTTATATAAAAGGATTAGCTACACAGCCTCAGGCTTTTACATACAGTTTCTGTGTCTAATATTTAAGACTGTTAGCAGAATGGTAGCTGACGCAAAATGCGCTGATGGCCATCCTATAAGCTTAACCCATCTTGCTAAGTTGTGTGTGCCTTTGGCACTATGTCTCCGCCTCAGGCTGACTGACTGACTTACTCAGCAGTCCATTAGCTAATGATGGTGGGTGCAGCCGCTCTTCTCCTCAGCCACCCTCGCACATCTTTTTCTGCTCTCCTCTTCCCTCTTGTAATGTTTGCTTGCTACTGATAATATGCAGCAGCCCTCAACACCACAAAAAAAAATTTCTTCTTCTCTTTATGAATAATGCAGTTGTAACAGTCAGCAATTACCATTTGATTGATAGCTGGGCCATTACATTTGGCCTTAATCATAAAGCAGTGGTCCGCAGTATATTATTTTTCTCTGTGACCCGCGTCTCGGAATAGTGGAATCATATAATTTCCGAAATCATGTAATTTTTCAGATATGCAGTTGATTACAAGTTGATGAAATGTTCGCAGAAGGGAAACTAAATGATGTGGGGATTTCCCTCCGAGTCTGACGCCTGCTGCTCAGATGGACTGTTTCACACAAATGAAGAAATGACAGCAGAGAGAGATGACAAGAAAAGAAAGGGTTGACACACGCACAAGTTATTGTTTTACTGTCACTGGACCCATCAGAGTCTTAATTTGATTTAGGCAATGCATTTAAACTGTAGCAGAGAATAAACACCATGACATATTGCAGAGCGTGTGCCTCCATCTTGTCCATTATCTAGTAAATCAAGATTCCTCATTATGTTATATTGCGTCCGTCCACTCTAAACTGTTTTAATATCACACTGCAACGTTTTCAGCGGGGGAAAAAAACACTCTCTGTTATTGTTGATCAGATCCTCTTTGACATTTGGTTCTAGATAATTGTCCCTTTAGATTAAATGTGGTCAAGCACGCTCCACATTAGATATCACCACAACATAACATCCTGGCAAAACAGACCGTGTTGTTCTTGTTCTGACTGGGTGTCTCAATCCATGGCGTCAGCACCCCTAGCCTCATGGCCTTTGTACCCTTGTGTAAGCCCTCCTTCTAACTCCTCCATGTTTCCTCCCCATCTTATCTTACCCTTTAAATATTCCATGACATTCCTGTATGTGTCTTTATACTCCAACCTGTTTGAGTACCTTTTAACCAGTGCTGAAGCAATGTGGTAATTCCATACCTCCCATAATTTTATACCTATACGTCAAACTTTTTGGGACTTTTTGGGACTTGTTCCTGTCTCCGACGCTTCATCCAGTTGTCATTATCAGACCATGATGCAGTTTATCTAATTTTCCTATTTGCTCTAGCCTACTCTGTCACTACGGTTGCCCCCTTCTTTAAACTCTTTGCTAGTTGATGTAAAATGTATTGCTTCAGGTGGACCGAAGCGGAAAAGTCACCGCAGACTGCAGATTTAAAAACTCTGTATGCCAAAAATACAGAAAGATTTATCTGCTGTGTTGGGCTTAATCAGCATTGTGTGAACTCATTTGGCAAGGGCTTCAGTGTCACAGACGTTCATTTAAACCTAAAAGACCCAGACTGCAGGTTTAATCTTGAACTAGCTGGCATGATGCTCATGCAGCTGGTGATGTGAAGTCAACGGGAATGCCCACTGCATCTGTGTTATGATTTTAGTGGCAATGGCTGGTTCATCGGAAGGCTTCAAATGGACACATGGAAGTTTCTATCCGCAAGATTATTTTCTTTGCTCGTGAGCATATGTTCCACCATATCGCAGACACAGACGAGATGAACCCACTTGACCTTCCTCCGTCTCCTTTTCCTGCCCTCCATCACTGTGGTGTAACACCACTTGAATCCTCGGAGACATCTTGCCACATTCTGTGTCTGTAATTCTCGTAAATTTGTTTACAAAGATGGACGAATGTTGTCAACAAACTCCAAAGTAACACCCATATTTACTCGGCAAAAGGAGAGCCTCTCATTTTTAGATCATCTGTGAGTGATTTAATCAGGGTAAACAAGCGTCAGTGTGGAGAGAGAAACTCAATGTTCTCTTTGCTGATTGGAATCTCAAGGACTTTTCTCTGTGATATACGAGGGACAGAGTCTCTCTTTAATTAGCACTGACATCATTCGGATAAGAAAGAGGGAAAAAGATGGTGAGGGGGGGCTGATTGACAGAGGGGAGTGAAGACTAAAGAGAAAGATGGAGACAAAGTGATTTAGAAAGAATGAAGAGCGACCTAAAAAGATGGCGATGAGGAATTGGCAGGAAGAGATGTGGGTGTTGCAAATCATCTCTACTCCCTCACTCAAGGCTTTCTGGGAGAGGCCAAGTGGAGAGCTGTCACAATTAGCCTAAGAGTGGTTCAGGGGATGTTATATATGCTGAATGTTTCTACACTGAAATAGACTGAAGACTATTTTAGCATTTGGCACAAAGCTACAGCACATTATTATCTCCAGAAAACATCATTTTTAGGACAGATCCAAACCCATAGATGGATGTTTTTTTTTTTTTTTTGTATTCATTCATTTAAAATCGATCATGAATTCAATCTTTAGCAGTTTGCTAAAGACCGCTCTGATTTTCACCAGCTTTAATCGTTCGTTCGTTTCTGCCCACAAGAACTGAAGTGGTACTTCACACATGTGAAAAGAATTAAAGAGGGCATTAGGTCAGCCTCATCTCAACATTAACAAATAACACTGACTAGTCGTATCAACAAGTCTATAGATCTTTTAATTGGACAAACTCACAGTCTCACTCGTTTTCCGTCACTCGCTACCAACCATGTTTTGTGCTGCCACGACTGATAATAGAGATTTTCCCATCTTCATGAGACACATGTTTTGGTGGTTGATTCTATATGCATAGCGTCAGGACTTAATGTCCCTAGAGAATAGTTCTGGGACTGACCAATGAAATTGTTCTTAACTTGAATGACTGCATAAAAAAAAGTTTTTGAGTAGGCCTGGCCACCCATGTTTTTCAATACTGTCCTTTAGTCACATGCTGCTTTCTGTCTGTTCTATAGATAGAAAATTAAATTGTACTGTCCTAGTCCTGGCTTAACCGCTATTGAGGCCATAATGGTCCGATTAAACTCAACACCTTAAAGCCTCCATCTGTCTCCTTGTGTGGTTAAAACACAGCCTAACAGTGTTGTCGAGGGAGGAGAGAGACTTCCTTATTCCCTTAACCTCACCCAGTATTTCCCAGATGGTCCTGGGTTTGAACTGGCAACTTTCCAGTCTCAAGCTTGCTTCAATAACCTCAAGGCCTCCACCACAACATTGCTAGTCCTGCGAAATTCAAGTAGTCACCTAATGCGTAAATAAAGGGGAAACGATTTTCTGTTTGGCTGGATTGTTGCTATACATATGTTTATGTTTTTCTTGGATGGAGGTATATTGTGATAATAAACTGCTACACATACGATCCAGTGTTGATCCTCAACAGCTCATGTAATCACGTCCTTTTTTGGTCATTTGGATGGGACAAAAGCAGATGTACCTGAAATAGCTGCATGCCTTATAACGCATACTGCACCTGAAACAGTAAGATGTTGATTTCCCCTTGTTGAAAATTATGAAAAATGCAGTCTGTGAAAAATAGACGTGGAAACCCTGCAAGTAGTTGGCCCTCCTTTTCTATTTTCATGTGTTGCAATTAGGGATGGAAATTGTTACTTGTTTAAACACAATTATCGTGATGCCAGACGGCAAAAACTCTCAGTCATTTGAAATCAAATTGATGCCTGGGTTTTCTTTGGAGAAAACATCATAAACAACCATGCTCCCAAAGTAACGAGGATCTTCCTGTGCGGTAGACTAGAGAGCCCACCGGTCTATGAACCAGTGGCCCGGCAATTTCTTTCTTGCTTCTCATTCCACTACTTGGCTACTGATTGCATTTTTCTTCTCCTTTATTTAGTAACCACAATGATACCAAATAAAGCTAATTGCTTTTGCGCTTGCTCTCATTATTTTAGCCTGGCAGTTGGTTACTGTGCATAACCCTCACTGAAACGTTGAATGAAATTCCCGTTCCAAAGGTGGTCCAACATTGTGCTAGGCAGGATCCTCTGGTTTTCTGTTCTAACTTTTATCTGACAGAATGTCACTACATCATGTATTTAAACCCAATTAGCAGGACTTTTAAATTGAGCAAACTATGTTTTACTGTCACTTACCGGAATATAATTCTATTTTCTACGTTTTACTGGTTAGTGCATACTTCATGGTTACGAGAAAAAATGGGTTGAGAATGTCCAATATCTTGAGATGATAGTGGCTGTGGTTTGGATAATGGATGCAAGCAGCAGTCCCATGAGTCATCTGCATGGACATGAATGAAAACAGAGACAATGTGCAGTTCTTCTTTGCAGAGCTTCTAGCCATTGTAAAGTCTTAAAATGTACGCACAGTGCATATGCATGCCATGTGCACAAAAGTACACAAATGAATGAATTCCTGTGGTTAATTTCAGATCGTAAAACTAATGGCACAGAACCAGTTGTTTGGAGCTCTCTGATCTGTCTCCCATTGAGGCCATTCAGGTCTTTGATATATAACTGGAATAAATCAATACAGTCCAGAAAGTTTGTCTGAAAGGTGGATATTGTCTTAGCTAAGGTCGTGGATGGTTTATATACAATCTTTGTATATGACTGTTTCAAAAAAAAATATTTCAATACACTCTGCCAACTACTGCATTGGCGAGATCTGTGTATTGTTGTTGCAAATGGTAAGACTTTCTGAGCTCTACTAGGAATTGCACTTAGCTGTTGTTTTCTTTGCTAAACCTGACATATATGGTACTGTTCGTGCAGTTAAACAGTCAGTGGCATGAAGCGACCTGACTGTGTGTGTGTGTGTGTGTGTGTGTGTGTGTGTGTGCGTGTGTGTGTGTGTGTGTGTGTATGTGTGTGTGTGTGTGTATACACGTTTGGCATGCAAATTATATAA
>OMLP01044402.1:55675-74878 GCA_900302685.1 Spondyliosoma cantharus
GTGTGGCGGGCACACAAAGCCTTTCCGGTCACAGACACATAAACACACATTCACATATCAATCCACACGGGATCCATATGTTGTTCAACAGCTGGAGGGGTTATTCATTCAGACACACACACACACACACACACACACACACTTGTATGCTGTAATACTTCAAAGCACATCAAAGGCATTGGGGATTGAAATTCCCTTCCTCTCTTTATTCAGCATCTGATGACAGAGGGGCGAGCAGGGGGCAAGCAGTTGTACTTACAACCAAAAGTGCGTGTTGGCATGTGTTCAAACATCTCTGAACATTTACAGCATCACATGTGTGAATACTTTGCACCATCTTTTCCGGAAAGATAAGATCAACCAAAATTACCACATTCTTTATTTAGATTAGCCAGTTACTGTGCATCTATTGTAACAGTCTTATCACAAACTGAAATAATTCATTGTCGTCTCTCTTCACTTTAATTATGATAAATACCACCCTTATTTTTCTTGCCTTTGCCTGACACATACACACTTTGTGTAGTAGATAGTGTCTGCAGGTTGTGAAACGACGCTGCAGGCTATAGGCATGTTATGGTATCATAAAAACGTTGATTAGCTTTAAACACATGGGGAGGTAACCTCAATGATGGTTTCATTAGACAACAGCTTATTGTTAAATTCCTCCCAGACATAACCAGAGCCAGTATAATTGTGTTTGGATGACAATTCAAGGCGAACTAACTGAGCAGGGGTAACTCTTGGTTAAGGCCAGAAAGTGTAGGAACATCTACCCATTATTTTTTTTTATTAGAAGCAGCAAATCAGGTGCCGAGCAGGTGACAAAGTAAAGAGGTTGAGTGAAGAGTACAGTTTAAATGAGTAAATCGTGAACTGGAACGGTTGAAAAATCCTGTTGTGTTAACCAATCACAGCTGTCTGTTGTGTTTTTAATCTAAATGAAGCTCATGCAGCATCCTGTTTCACAAAGGAAAGTTAGCCGCATCAACCATGAAAGAAAACCACAAACATCATTTGGATTTACAAAAAAATGGTTCTGCCCTCAAGCAGGTGCAGGGTTCATACAGATCTTTTGTAAATTTTGAAATAGTGCTTGACTTTATCTGATGTTTCATCTTTTTTTATTTTAAACAAAAAGATCAATCAAAGTTAGTATGAACAACAGGTGCAAAACAACAAGTTATAATATACATTGATTTCAATGGATATGTGGAACTTTGTAAACTTTATTTTTTGCAATTGCATAGGTGCCTTGAAAGTGCTTCAGTTGTACTTTAAAAAGCTGTAGGCTGTAACCAGGAAGGAATCGCCACTTACATTCTAAACTGGTAGCGCATACCTCCGCCAAGGCCCAAAGTCCCCTTTAATTCAATCAAGCCTAATCCAGAATCAAACTTGATAACCCTTTTATCACTCTAAATCTTTAACCATTCAAGACTACTTTAGCATAATTTAAACTCACCAGATCTTGGATCCGCATCAAATTGTGCTCACTCATAGATACCAACCACCTAAATATAGCTAATTTCGTCTTATCAACATCCATGCATTATTTCCTGTGAAATTAGGGAAAACGTCAGGATCGTGTCAAATACTGACGCTATGGGATGGTGGCCGACTTGCTGTACAATCCCAGAGCGACAGTATTAGACAAGTTGGGAATGAGACCTCAAGAATCAACTTGCAAATAGAACCTTTACAGAAAGGGAGAAAAAAATCCATCCATCCATCCATCCATCCAGTGGCAGCAACATGTAGTCCAGACCTCCTTCTTCTCAGAAACGTTTTACAGCTCCCCCCTGGCATTCCCAGGGCAGACAAGATATACAAGTTCCTGTTTGAACTTAACTTTTACTCCACAGTGCATGTGTTAGGAGAAGATTTAAATGGTCTTGGCTCTTCATCTGCATTTTATGGCTCATAATCTCTTTTGGGATTCACTTTGGATTGATCTGATTTACACGCTATATACAGACAGAGTGTATGCTGTAGGGAGAAAAAGAAAAGGATGAGCTCTCAACATGTGTGTATGTAGTGCATGTAAGTGTGTAGTGCATGTGTATATGCATGTGTAGGTTCTGTGGAAAACCAATAACTCATACTTTGGGGAGGATTCTGAAGTTTTGGATTAGCTCAAGGGGATGGACCACAGACAATACAGCAGTGCGAGTGCTTCTGAATGCCTTGCATTTTTATCAGGTTATGACAATCCATTTGTTTATCATTTTGACATCTGGAATCCATTCTGTTATTGCAGTGAGAAGCAGGGAGAGCACTGCACCAGGCAAACCTCTAACACTCACTTCTTTCCTTCTTCTGGTCCCATCAGCTCATTGTATTTTCTTTTTTTCTTCTCTGCCTTCTCTGTGTCGGTCCCTTGGGTCAGAGGGGCTCGGTTCGAAAATGCAGGGGAATTGGATAATGAAATTCTAGCAGAGGGGACAATAAATTAATTACTATATGCAGAGGATGGACATTTCTCTCTGCGTGCCTGTATGTGCTGTGTATGTTTAGCCAAGGACTTTTTTCCACAGCAGCTAAACACCAGCATAAGTCAGTTCATTCTGTTAAGTGTGTTCTTTTTTACAATGTAGACTTCAAGGCGGCCATGATGGAATGGTGGAGTCATGAGAACAGTTGACATCAGAGAAATAATGAAAAGTTATGGAAATACAGACTTAATTCATTTTGCGCCTACCCTTTCACCTTTTCCATTTGCATTTTTGCAAAAAATCTCTCAGTCCTTCCTCTTTCCATCCCACAATTCTTCTCTTCTGTTTCTCCTAAGTTCTGATGCGGTGGCCCATCCCTTTCCCATAACCCTGGGCTGCTGCCTGGGACCTCAGCATGACCTGCTCTACATTAGTACATTGCTTAGACTCTCTTTCTTTGCGTCTGTATCTTTGTGTTGTGTGTGCACGTTTGTGCATGTGAGAGAAATAGAAAACAACAGCGATCATATTTCACTAACCGTCAGTTATTTATTCTCTCTGCTGAAATCCTGGGATTGTGAGAGTTTTGAGTTATGGTATTTCTAAATCTGGAGCTGTGCACAAAGAAAGAAGGGGAAAAGTGTTAGAAGATAGTTTGTGTGTTAGTAAATGTGATTTTGTTGGCCTCACTTTGGCAATTTGGGCCTGAGTGAAGAGTGTTTATGTGTTTCAGCCCACTCAAGTTTGGCTTTTATGGGGTGCCTTGTGCACGTATGTTTGTGAAATTTCTTTCCAACCCCTTTCAGTCTTCCCATCATCACTTTATAGAAGGGACACCGTTTTAAAAGCCCCTCCCTGCTGTTGTGTGTCCAGCCAGTGGAGTGGGTTGAGCTAATATAATTAAAGCACCACAATAGACTGGCATGTTTTACTGGAGCAGTTCCTACTGGGCGAGGTAGACACAGAGTGCCCACTAAACTCTATGCTTGCCCATTGGCAAGGCATCAAACTCATAGCAGGAGAGGTTGATGAGAAATAGAGGGATAGACATGCTGGGAACAGGGAATGGAAGTGTGGATGAGGAAACAATGGATAAAAGGAGAGATGACCTGATGGATGGATGGATGAAGGAAAAAACTGAGGGATGTAGGTCAGTGGCAGCAGGAAGCAGTGGCTTTAGGAGAGCCCTCTGTCTTTGTGGCTTAATTGCCTCTATGAGCCAGTTTGAAGTGCTCACTGCTACCGTGTCTGGTTGCCAGCCAATAGTGGTCTGTGTGTCTGTGTGTGTGTGTGTTTGGGAGGGTTGTGCTCACCTCTCAAGCATCTCTGTATCTCAGACACGCATTTTGATACACCGTGCCAGCGAACAAAAGGACAGAACCCTAAAGGATTTTTCTTCTTGATGTCCGCACCAATGATTACATGCAATTGCGCACATAAACACCACACCACCCAGAGTATGACGTGCAAAACAAAACAGTCGAGGATCGAGGAGTCCTTCAGGACGAACCCTGCATTTTAGAGGCAATTTTATCTTGTGTCATAAAATTGCTCTTGGAAGCCACCACAGCTATGCAACGAAGTGCTCGTTTCTCAGCACACACTTTTTGATGCTTATCATGGTGTCGCAATAATAGAGCTGTCTCTGCCTGTGTCAACAGTCTGGTTTCTAATGGACTTTTTTATTGAAATTGCAGTTTAAGGTACAGTGTTTTTTACATAATATACAGTACTAATTCAAAAGTTACAGTATACATCACATCTTTGTACCTGCAGCCACTTGTGACTTTATAGGATTATTATTTTGTCAAAGAAATTGAAAGTGAAAACGGTCGAAGTCTGCGCCAGCACAATCTCTTTTCATCTACACAAAACACTGCTCCTGAAACGCCTCGTCAGTGGTCTGGCATTAAATTCCGTGATTTTGTTACATCACACCACATAACCATGTCTTACATTGGCATAATTAATGCCTTGTAGCGAATTTGGCACGTAACAGTCGATTTAGTACAGCTGCTCTGTAGACATGTGTGAGCTGACCAATCAAAAGGAGCCTTGGTATTCAGCGAGGGGTCCTTAAAGTGACAAGAGCTAAAACAGAGCATTTCAGACAGAGGGAGAATTCAGTGCTGCAGCACTGGACAGTATGAGAGAACTTGTGTTTTTCTTGAGCATTAAAGGATGTAAACCTGTTCTAGTAGTAACGCAAAATAGAATTATGAACCTAAAAATTAGCTTGTCTCCTTGAAATGATAAGAATTTGAGTAATGGTAAATTACCTAGATCCCGGTGTGGCTACCAAAGTAAGCCACATGTTTGCCACTTGTTGAAGTGTGATTTTCAGTGCAGTTCAAAAAAATAAAAAATAAAAGTAGTTCTCAGGTAATTCAGTCTGTGGTACTGTGTGAGAAAGGCTTTATTAAATCTTACCATATCAGTAACACACACTTCCAGACTCACTCAGCTCAGTGTGCCTTTTAACACTCATCAAAGGCAGAGAAAATCCACTTTCAAATCTCTGCTTTGATCCAAACACGCAGCTCGTACTGTAGCCGTGCGGACAAAGGATTATAGATCATCACACTATTTCTGTGTGCCCCCGAATTTGGGGCCCATGGCGATCATTGGCAAGATTCCTTGTGGAGTTTTAGTGCGAATGTGTGTACCAGTTAAATTTTCAGTGTGTGGTATTTACCATTAGAGTGAGATTCTTGACAAGACGTCTGGTTTGAATCCAATTGCAAGTTTAAACGTCGGGCCAAGTTGTTGTCTGGCCCGATGGGTAAGTATGTGAGTTTAAAATTAAAATGAATGACAAGCACGGGAGGAGAGAGGGAAAGCTAACAAAACCAACTCTGTACAAACAGCAAAAGTACAGTACACTACTGTGGAGGGTGTTGTGTGTGTGTGTGCCTGTGATCTGTCCTCAGTGTGTGTATGTGGTAACCTGAAACCACAGGGAAAACGTTCCTAGAATTCCGGGTGGGTTTGGTGTCGTGGCTCGCTCACTGGAGCCCCCTGAGTGGTGCTGGGAATGCGGCCTCCGCACGGAAGAGCTGCAGAATGAAGGGAAAGTCCCCCCAGCCCCCCGCCCCACCTTCAAACATTCATATACACTTTATCCTGCTCCCAAACACATACAGACACATTCCTTCCCCACTTATCAATTGATGTATATATTGACAAAACAAAGGAGCATGAAGATGTTACTGAACTGTTTTGTTTAACCCTTGACCTTACACCCTAAACCTAACCCTGTTGCCCTAACCTCACTCAAAACTGTGTGTGTAGATGTATATCCTGGGTATTTTGCTCAATGTTGTATATACTGTATAGGACGCTATGAGACATAGCAACGAATTTGATAAAATTATTCTGCGGCTGTAGCTCAGTGGGTAGAGCGGGTCGACTAGTGATCGGAAGGTTGCTGGTTGCAATCCCGGCTCCCCTGGGGCGGAACTGAGCTACATGTTTAAGTATCCTTGAGCAAGATACTGAACCCCAAAGTTGCTCCTGATGTGCAGTTGGCACCTTGTGCAGCCTCTGCCATCAGTAAGGGTCCTGCGATGAGCTGGCGACTCATCCAAGGTGTACCCTGGCCCATAGAGATTATAGAGATAACTGGCATTGGCTCCAGTGACCCCCGCGAAAAGCGGTAACATCCCCGCGACCCTCACGGAAAAAAAAAGAGGATGAGATTCTGCAGTATTGGTATCTCACAGCCAGCAGGGTCAGTCTTATTGTGACAGACCAAATGTGAACTGGATTCTGCTTCCAGATTTGGCTCCAGTTTGAGGGTGCAGACTTGGCCAATTGAATGAGAATCAGTCAGTTAGCTGCACTGGACAAGCTTTTTTGGTCAGTCTCAATTAATTTGTACATTTTTACATACACTGCAAAAGTTTTTTATTTAACTTTGAATAGACATGGTCATCATTTCTAGAAAATGAATGGCTCGAATGTCAGGTGGCAGAGACATCCCACCGCCATATAAACTGTAGACCTGCAGTATTTTTGAATCTGACAGAGGTTTGCAAAATTCCAGGATATTCAAAATGCAAACTCTATAGAAATTAATGGGAAAATAACATGAATGAAATGGAAATGTATTATCATATTATCAATACCTTATTTAAAGCTGGTTAACTGAAATATCATTAAATATCAAATATTTTCACTCCAGTAATATAATACCTTAAAGCATGTAACCCTTTGGCTCAGGCAGTGCTGCAGTGTGGGCTGCACGTCACGGGAGAATGCACTGTGCATGCAGAGGGTTGTAATTATACTGAATTCCTATTATTCAAATTATCTGTGCATGTGATGAAGCATGTGCTGCTGTATGCAGCCCATGGTCACATGGTTTCTGTTTTATGGGCACATTCTTTAGCAAAACATGCCACAGACCTAGTATTGCTTTATTAGAAATATTTCCCCCAAATATACTCACTATTCAAAGTTGCAGTTTTTATAATGAAATTGTACAACGTTTCCTTAGAAAATAACCTATCCTTTGAAATCCTAGACAGAACAGCTGAGCATCTCAACAACAGGTGATTGAATAGTTTGTTTCCTTGAATGTAGGTGGAATGACAGATCATGAACTTATATTGTTAGACTTATATACCAGATTTACGTAGATGGGATATCTAGTATATCAGCCTTTTTCATTGTGTATATATAAGTTAGAGACTGGGACAGTGAGAGAAACACAAACATTATTTTGACATTTGTTGTTGTCAGTAGCCTGTTTCACATTACATGTCCACCAAAGGGTTTTCCCAATAACAGTAGGCAGTGTCAACGCTTTGTCCTTAATTGAACTGTAAGATGTAGTTGTTTTGTACATGAAAGGCAACCCCACATGGAGAGCAGTAGTCTAGTATATCAGGGAAGTGTTTCAGATTAGAACCAGGAAATTGAGACAGAAAGAGTACAGCAAAGGACAGCAGGGAAATGCTTGAAATGGTTGATGGCATTTGTTTGGGGTGATGACAAGGCCAGCAACATAATTCGATTTCTTTAAGCTTCTAAGATATCACCAACTCCATAAAATATGCTCTTTCGAGGGGAAGACTGGCAAAATCACAAATGCACTAAAGATGTTGTGATGTATTGGAACGGTATAGGAATACTGAACATACAGAAAAGAGGACCAATCCTGTAAAAAACAAAAAAGTAATCCTCTCCATGACTCTGCACCCAAGGGACAACTTTGAGCAGCTACAGTCCAAGCCTCTCAACCCAAACCCAGACTTCTTAGATTCAGCTTACTGAGGATGTGTCCAGTGCCCAACCTGTGGCTGATAAGCCTGATCATGACAAACATGATAGTTATGGCTGGGAATTCTGCCAAGAAAGCCATTTTGGCTGTGTTTGTCAATGCTACCATCTGCCTGACTACATTTGGATAATAGCTCCCTCAACTTTGCCCTTCTTTTCTCTGCCTTCAGTACAGTCACTCTCTCTTAACTCACTGACCTTAGCAGCAGTTTGCACATCACTGCAGTATTATCCTATATATGTTATTCTGGTGTCGGGTAGCCATAGTTAGAACCGCCTCCTTATCTCTCCATCTACAATATGCTCTCAAATGTCCATCTCACTAAATATCTGGGGACTATTTCTGCTTGTGTCTGTGTGTGTGTGTGTGTGTGTGTGTGTGTGTGTGTGTGTGTTTGGAGTATGCCTATATCCTGATGGTATATGAGCATATAAATGTACTGCGCAGTTGTCTGTGTGTGTCGTGTGTGCACACATGGCAGAGGATGGGTGTGAGTTGTGCTCCCATGTGCCCTTTGCAGCAGCAGAGAGTCTGATCTCTGACCCCCTCACTCAACACCCTCGCAAGCCTTCTCCACTCTCTGTGTGGGTATGTCTGAGTATGTTTGTTGCCTCGAGTCAAACGCACTGTATGTTTGAGCTGAAACTAGACTGTTTGCACTGAGCGCTCTTTGCTTACACAGGCAGCGTATACAGTACAGTCCAGATGTGACATTATGCCGCCTTCTTTCTGTCTTAGCCCATGTTTATGATACACTTTGTACACACTGACCCTCAACTGCGATTGCAAAACCAGCTATTACATACAGATTTATTATAAGGACATAAAATCACGAGGTATAGTATATTTAGTTTTATCCACAGTGAACCCCTCAACTGGTTTTTAGTTTACACTGGAGCTGTCAACCTTAAGTACAAGATCACGCCATCCTGGCCCGGATCAGACAGACAGACAGACAGACAGACAGACAAACAGGTGGTCGTACCACACCAGAGGATCATGGTCCACTCCACCCGTCTGCGCTCTGGGGCATAGTTTACTCTCCTGGCTCTGCCCCTGCCTGCCCTTGTCTGCCGTCCACACACCAACTGCCCCCCCCGGCTCCCCCCAGACCTCTAACCTCAGTTATCCATGCCCTCCTCGGCATGTTGGCATGTGGCTGGAAGAGGAGATAGATTCATCGCTCTTGTAGGTCTTGTGACATTAATCTGTCTTTCTATTTTGTTGCTTCTTTCTTTCTTTCTTTTCTGTCTTTTCTGTCTTTCCTTATTTCTTTCTTAACATTACATCAAAACCTCTTGCTCTATTGTATAATTCATATACCTACGAAGCACATTTTTACAAATGTGTCTTCCCTCCTTCCCTTCTTTCTCTGACATACATCCTGTATCCCTCTATCCTGATACATACACACAATATCCTCAAAATCACACAGTTGTGTGGTGGAACTTGAAGTTGGCTAATGCTGCCACCTACTGGAAGAACAATGGCATTGACTTAGGTCTATGCTTAATCAGTTCACATTAGAGGTTATGGGCTTTCAAAATGTATTTGAGTACAAATGTATTTTGCACCCTTGGCTTACTTTAGTTAATTCCTACAGGAGAGGCCCAGAGACAGTCTATGCCGAGGAGCATTGAAGCTGTTCCTGTAGCTACTTGTGGCTCAACACCTTTTCCTTCTGTCGGTGCTACAGGTTCAGTAATTCACATGGCAAAATTTTATGTAGCACTTGATGATAGCAATATATCAATATATTACTGCCAAAATTGAAGGCCAGGCCCAGACAGCCTTTTTTGTGCTTAGGTCTAAAAGGGTTAACCATAACGAGCTTCAAATTAATTTCACAGGGCAGCTGTGTGCTCAAATTAAATTCAGCTCTAGCACTGAGCTCACTGTCAACCATGATTATTGCAGGGACTAGCAGAAAATTACACACCCTCCTTTAACGTGTGACATTCTCTCATTTAGAGTCATTGGTGCCATTTTAAAGACACACCTGTAATCTGATGATTCAAAAAAAAGACGGGGCTGTTTGAACATTTTTGTGAGAAACACAGAGAAGACAGTGCATGTGAGCGATTGTGTGTATGTGGGGGCATATGTACAAGAGGAAAATTGTTGTCTTTGCCAGGAAATGATGCTTGTCTGCATGTGATTTGCGTATGTGGGCAAGACTGACACGACTTTTTCTTGTTTCTGTAATCTAATGGCGCTGCATGGTCTTTTCCCAGAAGTCTGTGTGGTCCGTTGACTCAGCCTGCTGTGCGTCTGCTGGTACATGGGCGCAGGCGACACAGAGAGGTGGGGAACAGTTACACCCAGAGACAGACACAGTCGGGACAGTCAGGCCTGGGAATGTCCTCAAAGCAAACCACGGGCCAATTACAGTTGGTAATCTATGTAACTGCTACCAGAGACTATTAAAGCTTTAAACGCTGTGCCCATATTGTATGTTTCCATTTGTCTCAAGCAGTAGAGACAGACAATGGAAGCTCTTCTTGGTTTAATTTGTTAAATTTTCATGTAATCAAGTAGTCAAACTGATTTGTAGGGTTTGATGGGAGTGTGGGTGGCAGCTTTCCCTCACTTCCTATGAGAAAAGTGTATTTATTTCGCTGAAAGTTGTTAGTTACAGTTTTAGTGGTTTAATGGTAATGACTTGGTATTGAGTAGCTTCAGCATACGTGGAGAGAGAGAGTCAAAATAAACTTCCAGAGGATGGCCAACACCACCTCTTGACACACACGTTTATATTTTTTGGTCGATGTGAATGGCAGTTTATCGTTTTTGCATATTAGTAGTCTTTACTGTGTGACAGTCAAAGTTAGAAAGTTGCATTGCGTCCTATTTGTGCAAAGCAGGCATTAAGTGAACTGATTTGAGTTGAGATGAATGACATTAAACTGAATGAAACTAAATTGTGTTTAACCTGATGGAAGTGTGGTTTACAATGATAAAATTAATGTTTTTTCAGATGGAGGCTGGTGAATTTTGCAAGAGTGACATGGTAACTGTTTCTGGTAGGATGTTACTCATTCACAAAAAGGTTGGAACTCTTTCCGTAATGTCACTTAGAATAGCAATATGAGCCCGTCAGTGGCAAAAACACACTTTTTAGTGGACATGCTTTGACAGTCAGTTGCCCTCAATGATTTACAACATAGAATATAAACATAGGGATTAAAAATACCAGAATTCCCCTTTTAATTGAACTAATGCTGTTGAAAGCATATTGGCCCAACAGTTGGTACTACAGGCTTTCAATAAATACTATTGGCCACACGGGTGCAGTGTGGAAGCATTATTGCGCTCCTGTCAGACCAGCAATTCAGTTTGCAAGCATGGTCTTGTTACTGTATTGAAATGTAGCCCAATTACCGTAATTTATGTTTTGTATTATTTCTGCATGAAGAAATATCTTAACCCTTCATCATTATCTCAGAAAATTGGGCGCAGAACTAATTACATGTCGTACATGTTAGATCCGGTGGCTTCATATAGAGCATAAACGGTACATTACACTCTGCTGCAACTTTGATTTGATTTATTAATGTCAGGATTTGCTTACACAGCCACGGGGATGAGGGAAATAAATGTTCGTAAAAGAGAGAGAGTGTGTGTGTGTAAGAGAGAGAGAGAGAGAGGAAGAGCAGTTTGTTGGCAAGAGCGACTCACTTACACCAAATTAATTCAGCTCTTTGCAGTTGCGGTGATTGTTAGATAAATCGATACCTGTTCATTAGCCTGGAGTAGCATTGAAATGAAACATGCTTGGGTATGTGGAAGCCTATAATGTGCTAATGATGAGCCAAACTAGATATTGTAGACATCACCTAGCCTGCAGACGGAAATAGAAATAGACAGCTAGAATAGCCTTGATGATGAGTATCAAACACCTCCCGGGTACAAGGTAATCACAGTATGTGATTACCTGTAAATGTATGTGCATGCGAAGTGAATCACTGTGCTCAGTCATAGATCATTTTCCCATCTCTGTTTTTCTCTCTTTAAACTCACTGCCCTCCCTCTTGCTCAGTCTCTGTTCCAGCTTTCCGATTCTTCTCTGGGTTGGCCCAGGTCACAGTGACCTGGAGAGCATACTTACACAGGTTGGGCTGAACCCAGGGAAGTACCCAGGGAACTTGTTGAGGTTTGCCACCACCAGTAGGGACTCGGGCAACATCTAAATTTAAACTTTAGAGCTCGATGTATTCAGGAAGTGTAAGTGTAACTTTGGTCTGCAGTGCATACCAAGAGTAAACCTACCGTGACATCACCCACTGGTTTGCAGACTACTATTTTGAAGCCTCAAGTTTGGCATTACGGCCATCGGAGCCAGAACTGAACACATTTTGACAAGAGAGTGGTCCTGGGGACAATGCACATTTTTTAACGACTATCCTGATGCCATCCTGCATGACAACTTGTAGGCACACCATAGTAACAACTTCTCAATCACAAGGTAGCCACGCCCTAAAGCATTATCCAACTTTATCATCTATTTGACTGTAAATGAGAGCATAATTTACAAGATGAAGTTCATGCTGTATTGAGGAAGACTTGAAACTAGCAGTAAAAACCATTAACTTGTCATAAAATAACATTTTAGCTTTCTCAAAAGCTTACAAACAACTGGACTCCTTTTTGAAACCAGTTGAGTCGCTTTCAGCCGGCCATCAGAAAGAATGTAAGTTTAAAGCACTTTCACATTTGCTTCACTTGTCAGACCCGGAAACTATATTTTATACAGTCAATGGTGTATAAATCTGCTAAAACCCACTGGATGACAACATGTTTTCCCATTTATGTATATTAATTTGGCACTTAGCAGTTTGGAAATCCCTATTCTAAAGAGAGTTCCAGCCCGCTATTAGCAGTGGGCCACATCTCCACAAGCCCATGGTCTACTGGCTGAGAGGGGACGGGGGTCAGCTTTCATCTCCATCCACCCAGCAATCTGATAAGACACATCCAGTCAACAGCGACCACGCTACCAAGCTGAGCACACAAACAAACATAGCGACGAGTAAACATTCAGACAGGCTGCTTTGCTTCACCACATGGAGCCCTGGTCACTGTAAAAAGAGTGAAATGTGCATGACACAAATAAAAGGAAATCTGAGTATAACAATTTTGTGTGAAAGCTTGATTGCCCTCAGTAATACTCAATGAAAGAGATAAGTGTTGGCAGCAATGGGCAAATTTAAAACGGGGTAGAGGAGAAATACTGTTTGGATATTTGACCCGATTCAATAAAGACCGTGTACATGTATTTGAGAGCATTAAAAAGGTATATAGAAAACAAACATACGGTATGAAGGGAGCCATTCATAAGTGCAGTAACACCTTTTATTGCACTGTAGAGTGCGTAATCGCCATGAGTAATTCGAGCCATTGGACCTTCAACCATATAGCTGTTACAGTGCAACCACTCAATAAACCGGCCTGGTCTTGGTAAAATCACCCGGGGACCCCTTAAGAAGTGGCAAAGCAGTTGAGACCAACATAGTGGTGTGTAATTCCAACCCAACCACACAGCCATAAACAGCCATATTTCACTGGCCCACAGCGCCATGAAGACAGATATACGGTCAGCTCAGCACAGGTGTCGTGCCTCAGGTGAAGTCCGAGACAAAAACTGTAAAGATTCATTAACTTAAATGTCCTGGACAAAAATGTTTCATCTTGGCTGAAATGACATAACCCTGCAGTTAGTGTAACTGGAGTTAGACGCAGCCTCTGGATTGTTTATGTTTGAGGGGTGAAGCTCCATCATTAATAGTGAAAGGACATGTCTTCTGCACTTTACTGCAATTAATCCAGGTCTGCGGCTCCCAACTAAGGGGGCCACGATCCCCAAAGGTCACAAGATGATTAACAGGACAGGAGAAAAGAAAAACAACTGCTTTGCAAAATTAGGTTTATTTTTTCCAGAATTAGTTCTAATCTTTGTTGGTTTTTGGCAGAAATGGAATATCATATTCATAAATATGTTTTCAACTGTTTGAATCAACTGAAAATAAGAATTGTGTTTTCGTTTCCTAAGAATGAGCCTTTTATATCTAAAGAGGGAATGACTCACCTTCCACAGAGTCGACCAATTGCACAACCATGTTCCTATGGTAGTCAAGAACAGACGAAATAAGCGTTTGCTCTAAATAAGGCCTTTCACATTTTTCAGGTTTTTACCAGCCATCATAGCTTCCCCTACACACTTGGAAAAGGAGGGCATGACATTTTGCAAACACACTGAACCTTTAAGGTGTCACATGTCAACAGTGTTGGAAACCTATGTTGTAGGGAACACATTTCATTTAGAGGAGGACACAGTTCAATGAACTAAAGTCGAGTAATTATGCAGGCAAAACAAATTTAAGGAGTTGCACACATCACATGATTAGTCATGCAGACGTTTCCCAGCACAAGGAGAAGCTATTTAGTATGAAATCATCAAAACAGGCTCAAACAAACTTCAGAACAAGAGAGATGAGATTGCTGGGTTCAACAGCTGACTGTGATTTTTGATCTCATGTGGAGTTGCCAACATGACTGCGGTGCCTCTGCTGCTCTTTATTTTCCTGACCTGCCCTGACTCTGCCTACATATCTGACTCATCACTCAGTACAGACGCTGCAAGGGAGCATAACAGAGGGCCCACTGGGCTACCGGCCAGGTCTGCAAAATCACATGGCACCCTTGACTCAGCTCTTTAAGAGATTAACTGGGTGGCTCGCAACATTTGGACAAATAATTTGAACTCTCATTGCATCGAGTTTTCAGCAGTGGAAACCAGCAATCAATACTTAATGAAACAGAACAGTTACAGTGAATTAACCAGACATTTTTGAGTTTTTCTAGTAGCTGAACTTGGGATAAGTTTTCTCAAAGTCAGCCTTATTATCCACTGTGTTTCTGAACAACCATTATGCCGGTGTCTCACTGGGACAAGACGGGCCATAGAACTGTTTCATTTCCAAATCCCCAAGCTGCCAGCTGGAACAAGGAGGAGGTGAGGTCAAAAGATATGAGGAGACAGATAAAGAGGGGGAAAAACACAGAGCTGGGAATAAAATGAGAGTTAGAATTAAGCCAAGACTGCATGCCCCAGGTACTGTTAAAGCTTCCAAGTGACTGCAGCTACTGGTGGCGTTCAGCGTGTTCATGTGGCTACCAGCTGGGTTACAAAAGAAAGCCATGAGAGCAAAGAGAGAGAAAGCAGGATTAAATGGAGTTTGGGATAGTGGGCATAGAAATTAAGAGGAAGAATAAAGATGACTTGGACTAAAGACATGGCCTCTTGGAGGACTTTTAGAGATTGTTTAAGAATGCAAAATAATAGGTAGGGGGTGGGAATAGAGCATAGAAAGAAAAGCACACTGATTGAGCTTGCATGCCCTGTAGATGACCTCTCCTGATGTGCTTGCTGTTTCTTCTTGCACATATTAAGATCTTGAGTATTTCCTTTCTAATAATGTTGTCTTTGAAGCACAGCAAGTGCATACTGCCAGGAGTTTGGAAATCTTCTATAAGAGCAGCCAAATATTTTACCGTTGCCTCATTTTGTATGTAGTTTGGCTTGAAATATTTACTTTGACTGTGTTTATCATTGGAAACCCCCGATAAACTGTGTATGTTCACACTGCATTACGGGGCACAGGCTTGAAACATTTGTGCGCGTTCGAACATGTTCGTGTTTACTGTCCGAGGTGACAGCATGTGCACATATGTCAAGTTGATTAAATGTTTGCGAAGTGGCTTTTGACCGGTTGCCTGTTCATGTGCTCAGTGTTAGTACGGTGAATGGCTGCTGAGCTCACAGTGTGTGTGAGAACAGTCTGGCCTTTCAGAACAAAACCTCCTGCTCAGAGTATTTCAACATGTCCAAGCACTGCTCGTAAAGTTAGCTGGCTACAAAACATCTCCTCAACCCCTCCCTTGCTCTCTGACTACTGGCCTCACTCGTGACTTCAGGTCCTCTTGTTCCAGGAAGAGAAAGCTGTAATGCTATATTTTACAGTGTTACAGGCTCAGTGTTATGGTGAGCAGTGTATGTTTTTATCTTATGCAGGCTTATGTGACCTCATAAAACTATCAAATCAGCAATAGACCATAAAAGTATCATGGTCCTAGCTTTGGAAATACATACCTTAATGAAAAATAATGGAATCTACCGATGTAGGTTGTAAAGTGTGTGATAGTAGTATGTGCTTGAGAAATTGTATTGTTTATCCATTGGTCAGACTAGAATGGTGATGCTAAATCAATAAAGCTAAATATTTAAAGTTCTTGTTCTTGTACTAACATTTTAGAAGTGTTTTACTATTTCATCATGTTCACTTTGAGCTGTCATGTTTAGGTACTACTGGTGAAAACACAATGTTTATTTTCTTCTTGACTTGAGCAGCAATGTTCACATTTAACAAAGTCTTTACTACACGCAAAATATTCAGTTATGGAGGCATGTGTGTGTGAGTAATGAAAAAGCTGCAGAGCATGAATTTGAAGTCCTTTAGTCGTTGTCTACGTTGCATAAAAAATGGATAATTTGTGGTAATTGCCACCTTGCCACCTACACAAAGTGTAATGTTGACGGTGCTTGAATGTGCAGTTATTGATGGGGAAAAAAGCAAAACAAAAAAACTCCAGAGATGTCACAGTGAGCACCAAGCCTTAAAGATGACATCTTTTAATACTGCAGCTGGCATGACCCAGTGTGTTTTAATCATAGGAATCAACACATGTTCAATCTTGCATACCCAGAACAGCCGGGAGGGTGGGGAGTAGGCTTTATTAATCATGACAAACCAACAATTTGCTGTTTACCCTGACAGCAGTACCACCAGCTCTAATCCAATCCCCTCCTCAGCTGAAATAGTACCACCCACAGCCATGAAAATACACACACTCACTCAGCTGAAAACAACCGCGCTCCTCTTAATCATTCTTCATTGACACTTTTCCTCCTTCAGTTTGCTCTGATTCAGCCTGATGTTTATTTCAGAGGAATCATTCATCCAAATCAATTTGCATGCAGAAAATGTGACTACCGAAAAAGATCCAAACACGTTTCATGTCTAATCTTCTGAATAGGCAGAAGAAGCTTTAGTCAAATTAATCACTCAGAATTACCCTGTATTTTTTAAGATTAGACTGTTAAAAAGTAAAATTAAGTATTCATGTGAATAGTTTGTACTGGTGCACATTTGAAGGACATGTGAGTCAGTAGCAGGCAGTTAGGAGTTGACTTTTGTGGATCACCTTTTTTGTTACTTAAATGTCATGCTGTCATGCTCGCCTATTTGCCAGAGCCTTTGCATCAAGTTGAGTCTTGACTTTTGGTGAAAGACAATTTTCTTGTCTTAAATTGCGTATGTTTTTTGTATCCCTGGCACAGTTTGAAATTGATGCAGGATTACCTTCCTGGCAGAGACTGCTGTATGTCATCTCTCTTGTCTCCTCATAATGTCACTGTGACACGCAGGGTCTACAAAGACAATCTATTAGGCGCTGTGTAGTTCAGCCTTTATATGCTGCCAGCGAGAAATAATATTGCTGTCTGCAGGAGTGATTTTGATACCTTCAGAGATGATTCTCAGTGCAGTATATTTCAGTATTATTCAACATGTTATCCTATTAACACACTGCATAAGGGCATTGATTTAATAAATTTGAGTATTTCAAGAAATGAGCAACAACACGATGATTATTGACTCTAATTACCGAAGCAAAGATCCAGAACAGTGTGCTAACATAGAATTCCTGGCACAAAATGTCAAGCCCCGAGCACGGCATGTGACCTCGGGATGCTTTTCAATCCTAATGTGAAAGCTGAAGCACATCAGAAATATCATGCCTCCCTGGCAGATACTTGTGGATAATCTTATTAGCTGTTGGGATCCTGGCAAAGATCTCAGCAGACAGCTTGCGGTATGAATGCAATTAAGCCATTACAGTAGACATATTACAATCAAACAGGACTACCTGCCTTATGTTTATATTGTAATGTCCGTGGGTCAGCTTTTAAGTCTCTAGCAATCACGTGAGTATATGTCATAACTTTTAACGGGCTGAAAAAAGGCAATGCTGGAAAAGTTGAGAAGAAAAAGAACGACTCAGTCTAGTTTGAAGCTCTTTGTCGTGCTATGTTTGTTTAAATCCGACGATGAGTTCACTTGCAAAAAGAGTGAGGTGTTTGAGGAGATGCAGAGATGACCTCTTACCTGTAGTTAAAGGGAGACACGCACATATTTACACAAATATTCTAGCTAATTGAATCCCTGGTGGGTGTTGTGGGATCGTTATCCTTCCAGCCAGACCTCGGTGATCAGTCAAGAGCTGAACACAGATGAAAGACTTCCAGAGCCTACCTTACCTGGGGCCAATCTGCTAGACGCCCCCTCACTCTGGCTATGGCAAACCTTCGCTAGACCCCCTCATCAAATGTTTACACACCCTTGAAACATTATTATTCATGTTATAGTCTCGCTTTGTTTACAGCATATACACCGAACTGTTCAGGCACACGAGTGCCCTCAAAATGCACATATTTTCTTTTCTGCTATCTCCCCGTACACCTTGGGAGATTAATATTTAAGCTCTGTTTTCTGCCTTGCAGCCCACGAGCATTCCTCCAGGCTTCCAAAAGATCAAGACAGTTCAGTTTGCGGTCAGCATCAGGGAGCGGAGGTCACTGCTCGTCTGTGCTCCAGGCAGAGAGAACGAAGAGAACAGACAAAGCCGCCTTTAGGAAAGTGCATCAATTGGGCATTCAGAGGAGAATGAGTCAATTCCGTAGAAAGGAGTCAGGGAACTATGAGTCAGAAATCAGACTTGTGTAGGTAGTCATTTTTAAGAGGAAAGGGCAGACTGTTGATTAGATTCATTGCTTCGCCATAAGAGAGATATCATGTGGGTGCTGCAGCCTTTTATTCTTCTTGTGCAATCTTATGGTTCAGGGTCACTCTGGGACAGTTCACTGGGACATAGTGAGAACTATTCTGAAACAGTACATTATTGCCATTGGCAGGAATCTTATCACAGCATCTGATGTCTGCTCCAGTTCCGTCCAAAGATTTGCTGCAATAAATTTTCTGTCCATCAGGTAATCAGCTCTGGGATGTCCTGCTGTGTCAGTCATCATATCCCTTCTAAATAATATCAAACATACTCTGTGTTGAAAAGTTCCAGGCCTAACTGACTGCCAAACTCACCCTGACACTTCCCTTTCATTAGCATCCCATCTGATGAGCTCATTTCCGCGCCAACACTGTTATCCCAAGCCAAGCCTGGAGACAGACACGCATAACACACAGGCCCCCACTTTTTAACCATTGCTTAGGGAGCTCTTTGATTCTTCAATTTATCATTTATGTCGTGGGGGTAGGGGTGAAAGTCGAAAAGCTATCGATTTTTTCCATCTTGACAAGAGAAGATTCAGAGCCGCCGGCAATTAAGAGCTTCGGTTGTTGTCAAAGCAGACAG
>OMLP01044403.1:0-17331 GCA_900302685.1 Spondyliosoma cantharus
CACTGCATGCACAGTTTTCCCTAAGGAGATTGTCCTATGTTCACATTTTTGTTTTTTGTTTTTTTGTTTGTGCTATGCAGTGTTGTCTTTTCATTTCTGTATCGCAATGAGATGGTCTGTCAACAAATTACAGTACAAACAGTAGAAGCATAAATGTGAATCTTGTCCAGTCTCTTGCAATCAATCTCCCACATGCACTAAGGTGTAACTTACAATTTGCAATAATTGTCATCAGAACTTGAGCCATAGTTTACATCAGAACACCCCTCCAGAGTACACTGACAACACGACTAAGCAATTTGACAGATTTATCCGTACACAAGGACTTGTCATTCTGATGGCACTGACATGTTCATTGACACAGATATTTACTTTTGAGAGATGAACTAAGGATTTTGAGCAAGAGACTGGCTTTTGCAGGTAATCCATGGTGTTTTGCTATTTGTACGAACTATTTTGAGAAATGCACTTACTGTTTTGCAAATGTCGAGGATGATTCGAGAAATGTACCAAAGCGACTGAGAAAAACTGTAACTAGCAAGTGGTTATAAGTGTCGGTTAAAGTCAAAGCATGCGACGCTCTCAACAGTCAGTATGTTTGTAATTCGGATTACGGGTTAAATGCTTTTTAACGGTGGAGGATATATGACGCACTGTCATAGACCATATTCTCCTTTCAGATGTCGTTCTGCTGTGTTCCATGTTGCAATTCACATCAACGTGGGGAATCTGACAAATTGTTCTTAATTGATTTACAACTATAAAGACAATGGATAGTTTAATCTGGAGGGACATCAGGCCATATTTCAAGGTAAAACAACATACTTGATAAGCTGTTAGCAGCTAATGTTATCATCCAATCCCTTCCTAGCTAACACTGCTGTTTGTGTTACATGATAGGAAAGGCGTACAATAATTCTGAATTATCAACACATTGGACACATTTACTTAAGCCTGGAAATTAAAGGCACTGGAGGTAATCAAGCCGGTATGTTCGCTAGGAAGTGGCTGAATGCTAACGTTAGCTAAAGTGTCAAATATGTAATTTCACCCCTGAAATGTGGTCTTTTCAGTCGCAGATCAGCTTGAAACCTGCAACACAGCAGTAGTATATTTGAGCTTCTCACCCTCAAAAGAAAATGGCCGCTGTGGTTATTTGGTCTATTTGGTGGATAATATGACAAAAGGCTGACAACATGAGAAAATATAAAGTAATTTATAGCTTTTGTATTTTGGGAGTCATTGAAGGTAATTTACCTTATTGTTGTACATTGCTCGGGATGAAGACTCAAATATATTTCACATCCTGTGGTTTGGCAAAACAGCACTGCAGGTACTCCTTCCTGTTGTTGATTCTCTGTACATAATCAGCAGCCACCATTTTCCTCTGACATAACACTCAGGGATCCTATCTTTAGCTCAAATCCCATAAACACAGGGAATCTGACAAATTGTCATTGGGGCATAGTTCAAGGTAGAACAACATATTTGATAACCCATAATCCTCTGTTAGACACCAGCTAACATTAGCATTCAACCATTTCCTGTCTATCATTACTGTTTGATAATGCTACATAATACGATAGGAAAGGGATATAAATTCATTCTGAAATATTACTGCACATCTTGGACACATTTATTAAAGCCTGGAGGTGAAATTTGTGCTATGTAATTAATCTGTAATGTGGCTGAAGGAAGTGGCTGAATGCTGATAGCTAGTAGGTTATCAAATATGTTGTTTTGCCTTGTCACTCCAGATTTTCAATATTCATTGTCTATTGTCACTATTTCAGTCTTTGAGCGTGGCATCAAAGGAAAATGGCCACTGTGGGAATATGGTCTATAGTAGGCACACAAAATACTGCAAATTGAATAGAAAATAACAGATTATGAGGCAAAAGCAGAACACAAATGGTTATACACAGAGTTGTATTGTTCCCCCATAGTTCATTCAAAACCATATGGTCCTTCAAAATCCTTTTCCACTAATTACTGTTTTGTCCAGTCTCCACATATAGCCAAAAGATGATCTGCAGTCGTGGCTGATGTCACTCTTTTCAGACTTTTTTCAATGGATTTTGAGTGTTGTCAGCTCAGAAGTACTTGCTCCAATAACAATGTAGCCTATACTGTATGAGCACCGCATAGATCCGCTTAGCAGCCTATTATTTACAACAGAGTCATCAGATTATGGTTGTTTCTGTGGCTTTTTCAGTCTTTTAGTAGGTTTATAAAGAGGTAACTGTATTCGTTAATTGTGTAATGACTGTTGTGTAAACTGTGATTTTAGCTAAGCTGATGACAGCGCACTCAATCCCTTGTGAGGGGAGCTTTACTGCTACAAGCTGTTGATTTGTCTAGTCACAGTATGATTCGTACACATGGTGAACACCTCTCACAGGCTACACATACCACTGTCCACACAAGGTCATTTTGTAATACAGTCAAAAAAATGAGACACGAGCTAAATGCTCATATCAGCATGCTAAGATGCTAACTGGCCTTGTCTATTATTAAGTGGCTTGTTCAAAGCCAGAGGTACTTGATACTTGATACTGCATCTGAGTCTGGGAGGGGTCACATTACACGCAAACCTTTTTGCCATGTATTAGGAAATGAAAAATCATCGGTGACCTATTTTGAAGGAGAGTGCTCTTCTGGATATTTTTAGCACACAGTCCATATTTCACTACTCTTCACGCCTGACTGCCCATCAGAAACAGCCCAGACGGCCAGCAGGTATACCTGCAATGTACCTGTCCAGTGTGTTCTAGTTACACAACCATTGAACAAATGCAATAATGCACAACACATAGAACCATAGAGAGCTTTCAAAGAACGTATCAACTTTGACTACAGGCTTTAAACCTTGTTTGGACTCGATTTTTGTCCAAATCTATGACATTTGTTGTTGTTATGCACATAAAGTAGTAGTACTACTACTAGTACTAGTAAACTCAGTGAATGTCGCTGTTGATGGAGCAGTCAGACTCATGTCTATATTACACTGTCTTATCTTACAGAATATTGTTTACATGTGTTCCTTTTTATTTGTTTCCCAAAATGTATATGTACATCTTACAATGCAATCACTGGAGGCAATTCATCAGATTACATTCAGCTTCTTCTGGAAGCCTCCTTTTTTTTGACATATTATGCTTTAGTACTCTGTATATAGTATTCTGAGACCTGTAACCACACTTTAATGTGTAAAATTGTTGGAGTAATCCTTTAGGACTTAAGTCCACTCACTTCAAATTAAACAGTTCATTGCTCAGTGTTGACTCTTTAGTACTTCCACAGATGGAGGAGAGCAAAGTGTAAGATGGATATTGTAATGAGCCTTAAGGTGTATACACGGGGCCAGATGCTTTGTATCACTACACACACATGAACGCACACCAAATACACACACCCTGAACCCGCTTCTCCTGTGAGCCCAACCCTTCCTAGCCTCTGGCGTGTCTCAGCTGTAGCTTCACAGTGTGTGTGTGTCTGATCCGTGGGGGCTCATTTAAAGAGAAGTGGTGGCTAAGACCCCGCTTTGGCAGGCTTACTTATTTGTCTTTGAGTTGCCAATTTTTGGGTGGCCCTCCAACCATGTGGAAATCTCTCTCGAGGAGATCTGGAGGCTGTCTCAGCCAGTAAGAAACCTCTCGGCCCGGACCTCCACCACCCTCCTCTGGACATGCTGGCCTGCCAGTTGGATGCCTCATTACCTGGAGGCTGTTACACATCAGCCCACTCCATTTGTAAGCACACACATCCTCAAACACATAACTCATGGCAGCATCACTACACACATCTTACCCATGTCCACCTGCACACTGCCCTATACAGGTATATCCACTATATTCAGTTATAAGGCTCTACTGTTAAATTTCCCGAACATCATCCCAACATACTTTTTTGTGACCTCTCTTGTTGTGATTTTCTTTTCTTTCTTTTTTTTTTCCCATTTCATGTTTTTAACTCATTCTGTTCTTTTCTCTCTTTTCTGTGTGTTTTGCACACATTATGTCTTTGCATTGTGATGTTCCTCCTGCAGTTTAGAGCAGATCTGTTTGTCAGCTCAGCTTAGTCAAGGTTGACTCTGCCCTAGCCAGTAGAATGAAACATTATGGGGCATAGTTCAGTTCAGTTCAGTTCAGTGCCTTTTGGCCTGTGTACTGTGATTGCAACAGGCAGACATGGCAGCTGTTGAAACTACTGTATTTGATCACATAATGAACTTGCAAAAATAATTAAAAATAAGATCACATCAAATCATTTTTTGGGGAATTTGATTTTTGTTCAACAGCTGTGACTGGTAATGGCTCATAAACAATCTGTGCTATCTGAGGTAAAATGGGCTTATCACAAAATCTTTAGCCCCTATGGCTGTAATGTAAAATCAGCAGTTTGGTTGCAAGGTAACTGATTTATTGACTGATAAATCCCATCTTGGCCACATGCAGGTCTTTATTACAAAGGCATGCTGTGTGATTTATTTCCACTTGCAAACTTTCCAAATTTGAAAAAATGCCATGCTGAATTACTAATAAGACTTTGCCTCCTGTTCTGCTATGAGGTTTAATTTTATGGGTTTGAGTGAAACGTCTGATAAGTTTGCCCTCTGTTTTGTGATGCTTACAGTAAAAGTTGTTTCATTTCAATTAATTTCCATTTCCATACCAGGAAGGCAAAATATGGATCCCACATCTCATGGGACCTCGTTCCAGCCAATCGACACTCATTTGATGAAACGACTTGGAGGTTGGAGCTTGAAGTTCAGTTTAATTAGCTTAGAAGACTTCGCTTCAAGTTGTGCAGTCTTTTTATTTTCTTAATTAAATTTTGCATCAGTAGGATATTTAAAAAATTGTCAGACTGATGGACACCCCCCTCAACATGTCATAGCTACATCCACTTGCTTTAAAAAACAAATGATGTAAGTAGATTTCTAGACATCTCAAATTTCATTCAAATATATTCATTTAAATACATGTTCTATCATGTTATGCCCATTTATAATATCCATAGCACTTGTATAGGCAGCAGAATTACGTTTTTTATAAAAAAAAAAGAAACTAATAGGTTAAGCACTATGTGTTGCTTGTGGAAGGGAATGGAATTCAGCAACATCACAGCAAAGCCATGAATGATAATACAACTTAGCCTCAATACAAGCAGCACAATTACTGTGGATTACCCTGGAAATCAGTCTAATGTCTGTGGCGCTGGGAAGGTCACGGCCTGTTTGGACCGAAGCCTAGAGTCCAACATCTGCATAAACCAAAGGCCGGCCCCAATCAGCTGCTCCATCACTTTGAACATCCACGCTGCGGATAATCCATTGCTGTAGAATAGAAGACAGTGTGAGGAAATAACACAAATGATTAAAACGTACCTTTATTTAGCAAATCACCCACCTTTTCTATCCAGTTTGTGTTGTTTATATGGGATAACAGATTCCTCTCAGATGAAAGAAGGCATGTTGTAATTGGATCTCTCATTTGAATTTCTAAAGAGAGTTGATACCAAGACAGAAACTGGTTTGCATCCCATTTATTTTTATTTTTGAAAAACAGTTTATCAATAATATGTATTCCATTCAGCAGAGAAGCATAGACGAGGGTTTGATAAATACTTTTTTGAATGAATAAACTTCTTTCTAATTGCATGGCAGGTAATGGAAAATGCCTTCCCTCTATAGGGGTTTTTCCCTGCGTTTAACGAGAATACATTAAACATGTCAATACTGTTATCAGGTAGAGTAAAAGCCGATGATATGCGATAGAGGTTCTTAATGATTTGTTTATGACTACTTTATCTCGTGTTTTGGTGCTCTGGTACTGCTTTCTGTGGATCTGAGGGAACTGAACAGATGCTTTTCTCTCTTCTGTGATCACCTGATGCCTCATCATTGTGTTAAAACAATCATCCTGTGACAGATGAGCTTAGCGGTCCACGTCACAGCCTACTTGGTGTGAATCCAAGTCAAAACCTTTCCCACAATGTCATCCTGACTCGGCGTCATTTCCGTCTCTCTTCGTTTTCTAGAAGAGCGAAGGAGAAATAGAACACTTCCAAATAAGCATTTCATTCATTAACGGATTTAATTCATTTCATAATTTCAGTTATCTTCTTGTGATCAACCAACAAACAACTAAGCTTGTGGGGCACATGTCACCTGAGGTTTTAAAATATGGGTCAGCCATGAATTTGTGATCATATTAACAACTTGGCTTACACGTAATTTCTATAAACTCCATAAAATGAAACGTTAACATCACCATAACTTACGCCTGCATATTTTTGTATTTTTTCCCCCTTTTTTTCCTTAAGTGCTTGTACGGGAAGAATACAGATGAGCTAGTTTGTCACTTCATATAAATAACTATGAGAGTGTAACGATGCGGTAAAAATCAGGTCTGCAGGATGTTTGCATTCATACTTGTTTACTTGAATATTGTTTACATAATGTATTGTGCAGCTGAAACATGTGGTGAACTCTGTGGAAATAGCAGTGCTAGTAGTATAATACTAGCAGTATAATCATATATAAATAAATAACGTCATCTTCTACAATACATCCTAATTTATGTTTGTTTAAAGTCACATGTAGAAATTTGTATTTCATGTGATTTGGCAGCACTGTTTCTGACTGTCTTAAATACAAATCCGTGATAGTTAGTGATGAGTAGTGATGATTTTGAAGCTGTTATTTTAAGGAGAGGTACGCACGTAATGTTGCTTTAAACCACCGCCAACTGATTTTTGTATCCACTTGGGGTCAGCAGAAACATGTTGTAAACACAACACCGACAATACTATCAACTTTAAAAGGAATGGCCAAACTTTTTTGGGGGGAAATACACTCATTCACTTTCTCACTGGGAGTTAGATGAGAAGATTGATACCACTCTCATGTCTGTACAGTAAATAATGAAGGTATCGCCCAAATCATAAATGCAAATGTAATTGCTCACGCCTTAAGCAACACAATGAGATTCATACCCACGCAAAAGCTCATTGTCTATCATCCAAAGACCTGGGCAAAAAGCAGTCAGTATCACTTGTGAAGAGAGGGGGAAATTATTTTTTCATCTATTTGTCTAAAAGAAGAATATGAATAATAAGAATCTGGGTCGTTATTTGCAGTCACATAGACTAGGCTGTCACTCACAGCTGGGGGTGCTGAGCTGGACAGTCTATACCATGACGTCATGATAAATGGTCATGTTTTTTTTGTATTCACTTGTAATTAATCGTTCTGAACAATAATTTACAACAATTTGTGAACGTTTTGCACTAAAGCAGACGTCAGATCTGAACACAACATACTACAGGCCAAAGCATCCATCAACAACAGCAAGGAGAGAAGGAGGAAGAGAAATTCCCCAGACGCCCTTTGAAAATCTCCCAATTTTGTGAGTTTTTGAGTTAGGAAAAACTTAATAAACCTTTTTAAATGCTGTTTCTGACAAATGATCAGGTATCTGGGCCTTCTTGTAAATTCGGCATATGTTATTGTCTCGTTTTATGTGGAGCTGCAGCCCGCTCAGCACACCTAGTCCTGAGCAGTAAGATGGGGAACACAGAAAGAGTGAACAAGATAAGATTGTGTGGAGCTACTTTTATTTAATCTCACAGCAGATGGCAAACAGGAGCTGGATTAGGACCAGATTTTTCTTACACACGTTTGTTTGTTTCGGTATTGCTGCTATGTGAGTACAACTACAAGCTCCTCTGACAAGGCAAACAAGGACATCCTAATACGACAGAAGAAAAGAAAAGAAAAGATCTCTTGAGATTTTTTGTAAATGTGATAGTTCCTCTCAAGTATCATCACATAATCTTGCCAGACATAATTAATGTAGTTAGTAAGAGCAGGTTTGCGTTGGTCTCGATGAAAATGATGGTAATAGGGTCTGCTATGGGGTCTCATTACATTTACACTGACGTGATTAAAATTAGAAACTTTGTCGGAGCTCACGCTTCGTTGAACCGACGCTCCTGGGATGCGGAGGAGAAGCCGCGCCCACAGAGCGCCTGACGCACGCAGCGGACAGAGTACAAAATGCGTCTTAAAAACTCCAGAGGGGACACAGAAATACAGCTGCGAGACGAGACTAGAGACTCTTCAGACTCACAGACAGACACTCAGTCTTGATCTCATCATGCGGAGTCCAGCAGGGAGGTGGCGCCGCGGCTCGGGACTTCCATAAAGAGGATTTCACTTTGTTTTGTCACCATCTGATGTGGGAAATACACTCCACACCTACTCGGACATAGAGAGGTGAGTTTGTTGCACCTATTTCTTTTAAGGCACGAATTCATTTGTTGCCCTATTGCCATACAAAAAATATAAAGAGAGAAAGCCAATGCAGGCATGCACTAAAAGTCTTGAGATAATATATATAAACTAGTAAAAAATACTATAAACGAGTATTTCATGTCCTTTCATACATCAATGTCCAACATGATTGCGATTCACGATATTGTCCTGATAATTGTCAAAATATTCTAAAATATTCAAAACTAACATTTTACTCAAACATACTGAAATCACGTTCACCTTACATTTCGCAGGAAGCCTATTTTTGATCGACTGGACACTCACCTTTTTTGGGAAAAATCAATCAATCAATCAAAGAATCTTACATAATTAATCATCAATCATAAGATCTTCCTGCAAAAGTGAAGGATTAAAAACATGGTGGTAACCTCTTCTCCCTGTCGTTTTAGAGTCTGTAATCAGCAGTACTTACACACATCCAATTTAACTTGCTTTAGTGGGGAGTGTAATGTGCATGCCACGCCTTCAGCCAGGGTCACACGTTTAGGGATTAGAAATAAATCAAGAAAGCAATATGACTGTATGTCAGTGTGCGAGTTTTTTCAAGTCATTCATGTGAAGATATGCACTATTATCCCGATAATGAAAATTCAATCGACTTATTGTAAGTTCTTTCATCAAGATGACATCTTTAATCGTTTTATCCCCACTGTTAACTTTATCTTTACATTCAATAAATTATTCCCAATCAGGATGAGTCTCACCACAGAAAAGAAACTTCAGCACGATCTGTTTAAAGCATTCCCATCTTGTTTCATCAGATAAGAGAATATTGTCGTTAGAGTGCAGTTACCGTGGTTGTTTGTCGGGTGTTTCTGTTGGGGCTGTAAATTCATTACTCTGGAGACCTCCTGCCATGTGGTTTGTTAGAGGAAATCATGGTGCCTTTCCACATCAGTGAGCATCGGAGATGTGTCCTCCACGGCAGACTGCCCCGTCTCTGTCAGACTCATAACTCATTGTTTCCTCTTATGTAAATCCATGCAGATGTTACAAATTTTGCAACAGCTGCATTCATAAGGTTTATGTTTGTTTTTTGTTGTTGTTTTTTTTTGCCTTATCTCCCTTTGGCACCACCAGCCTCCATGTAGCTGAACAAAATGCTGACTCCTCGGTGAGGGTCAGAAAATGAACGCCTCCTCCTGCTGTGGTCCTCCGGTCAGCATGTATCAGCAGAGCTCAGGATTTGACCTCAACGCCAGCTGCGACTGGCCGGCTCCTCACTGTAACTGGACATCAGCGGACGGGGCGCCGCAGCTGCCCACCTTTTCCACAGCAGCCAAAGTGAGAGTGATCATCACCTTCATCCTGTGTGGCATCTCCACTTTCTGCAATTTGGCTGTGCTGTGGGCAGCCAATGGCCACAAGCGCAAATCCCACGTCCGAGTGCTGATAATCAACCTGACTGCGGCCGATCTCTTGGTGACCTTCATCGTGATGCCCGTCGACGCGGTGTGGAACATAACAGTTCAGTGGCTGGCCGGCGACCTGGCCTGCAGGTTCCTGATGTTCCTCAAGCTACAGGCCATGTACTCGTGTGCCTTTGTCACGGTGGTGATCAGTTTGGACAGACAGTCGGCAATCCTCGACCCTCTGGCCATCAGCATGGCTCGCAGAAGGAACAGGGTTATGCTGACGGTGGCGTGGACCATGAGCATCTTGTTCTCAATCCCTCAGGTACGGCCGGGTGACATTGATTTGACTGGTTCATTGGGTTCAATAAAACACAGAGAGGGAAGTGATTCAGAGAGAAGTGCTGGGTTATATGGTGTGGACTGTTCTCTCACTCGTGTGAGGCTTTCTCTCATACAACTAAAACCTAAAGCCTCTCTTCCACGATCCATATAGTATTAATGTGAGCAGGCCTTAATATCTGGCAACAGATGATTGGAAATATCCACACACATTATATCCATCTCACAAAGCTGTTAGTCTGGAGAACTGCAGATGCAAGAGGAAATTCAAATCTGGCTTTACACTCACTTGAATTGAATTCTCATACATGATTCATCATTATCTCTAGCCACAGGTCTCTGTGTATTTACATAAAATGTGGCAATTTATTGAGGCTTTGATGCAAGAAAACCTGCTATGTGATTTAAGGGGGCACAGGATCTCAGTATTTGGATTAGTGGCACTATCATTATGTAACACATGGATGGGAATTTTTAATCCTGGCACTATACATGCTTCACCATAACCATTGAGCACGGGCGAACACAGAGAAATATTAATAGGGTGACAAGAGAGTTGCATGGAGACTTAAAGATGTAGCAGAAATGTGGGTAACACTTTAGTTTAAGGTCCTTGTAATAAGCATTAATTAATAGGTATCAAATAATAAGTATAAGACTATAGTATTTAATAACAAGGCCATGAACATGTTTATTTCTAGCTCACCCGATTAAGAGCACATCCCCTCCACAAAGGCTGATTCCTTACTGCAGAAGCTTGGACCCTAGTGAGTCATCGTTCTCACTTGAGATCCGTGAGCTGCAAAAAGCATACTGTTAACTGTTAATAACTGCCTGGAAATTCCTGGAAATGTATGCAAAATGATCCTATAGCATCTATCTCAGTCCAAGCCAAAGTAAATTCAGAGCTGAACCATTTGGAGAACGTGTGTGGATTTGGGCTCTTTTGTAAGTTGTCAGATGCAGTGTAAGTGCTTCTGACATTAATCTATAGGAGTTTGAACACTGAATTATTTGTTTGTTATTTTTCTCGCCTACATTTTTTTTAATGTAATGATTGTGATGACCTGTAACTGCCCCTATTAGCTGAAAAAGGGCAATCGGACCACATCATGTAGTCGTACATGGTCCAAGTTCAAATAAGATAACAATATCAATGAAAATGAACATTGAACACGTGTTTTTCTGCCTGGCAAAACATGACATTTTGTGACATCAAAATGCCCTTGCTTGAGGAGCAAAAACTCATCTTAGTTCTTTATTTCTTTATTTCCCCTAATTTTATTCCTATAAAATTGTAAAAACCTAGTGCTAAGGTGGAAGAACAGCCTATTCAAAGATCATAACATATGAAACTATATAAATTTGCATTCATTTCCAAGTTCAGGGCTTTTAAAATTGATAGAAATTATATATCGCTGGATTTGAAATCTCACTGGCTAGATGATGCATCAGTCATCCAGAGGCTGGCCATTAAGTGGCTCAGGAGAGAGGAGGAGAAAGAGAGAGTGGGTCAGTAGTTTACATGATCACTATTTGGCAGTTGTAGGCTCTAGGGTGGGCAAAGAAAATTAAAAGAGCTGTCAATCAAATGGCTTCCATCTCAGGATCTCCGGCTAAGAGGCATAATGGCCTCTGCTGTGAAGAGCTGTCTTTTTACAGATATAAACATACATTTTATCACCCTTTCTGCTTGTAATCCTGTGTTTTGGATGCAGATTGAACGGCAAAAATCATTTTTTGAGCTTCAATTTGAAAATGTGGTGAAATACGAATTCTGAAGTAGGAAGCTTTGAATGACCTGTCAGTGCTGGCTAAAGTGGCTTTTTGTTTTGGTCGTGGACAGTTTTTGTGCTTTTCAAAGTGGGTGCTCGTATGTTGCTATGTTGCTATATCTTGTGTTGTACCATGATCAGTTTCAGACAAGTTGGTAGCTGCAGAGACATTCATAAGCAGACGTGAATTGCTAAGACTAAACAAAACACACCTCAACAAAACAACCACGTCGCTATCTGTCCTTGGCAAATCTGTGTTTCTACTAGTGGAGGTTGGCAAACCTCCACACACATTTAGCAGTAGTTGTGTGCAGTTTGGACTGGACGAGGCAGCACAGACAGCTGCCAGGGCCAGGAGAGAAGAGAGCTGCCGCCTGCTGCAGGGACAGCTAACGGCAGACAGCTTGGTTGGTCTGTTACCAACCGTGTGTCCACTTATTACTTGTGGAGCAGAGAGCGCAAGTGCAAACCTTCTTGCATTCACTTGTTCTTGGACACTCAAGCTTTCCCTTCCCCAAAGACATGTGTCCTGCTCAGCACGAGCGCACACAGGACAAATACATGTGAAGTAACGTAGACACATTTGATTGGCAGCAGATTCAACCAACGGAAGGCTTTAAACTGCTTCTGCAGTTGGACCTTTAGTTTTATCTGAAAGGTGAAGTTTCTAAACCGTCTTATTTGATAATTCATGAATGTTTTAAATGATATATTTGTAAAGGTATGTTTTTACTTTAAGTGTTAAAAGAAAATAGGATGAGGACCAATGTGTTTGGTGAGTGTATCACTATCCCTGGTTATGTGTTCGGTCGGAGTTGGTAAAGTGTAAAAACTGCTAGCCTATTGTTAGCCTATTTTATGTCTTATGTAATCCCAAAACGTAATATAGCATGACATGCTCCATGGCCTTGGTAGATAATGCTGCTAACCTATGTTTGGACACTTGCTATTCCGTGTCATGGTTTAGTAAACTGTTATGTGTTTGAGAAACCGCCCTGACCTTTACACCTTTACTTTATTCTGGAAAGGATACATCACTCATTAATATTAAACATTGACATTTGGGAGTAAATTATATGATCAACGTGAATGTAATTCCCAGGGATGTCTGCTGGCAATAAAATGCTACCCTAATATGGTAATTTATTATTCATTATTTTTGTTTTTAATTCCCCAGATGTTCATTTTCCATAATGTGACCATCACCTATCCAGCAACCTTCACTCAGTGCACCACCAGGGGGAGCTTTGTCACTCACTGGCAGGAAACGGCATATAACATGTTCACGTTCTCCTGCCTCTTCCTCCTGCCGCTGGTTATAATGATTATCTGCTACACCAGGATCTTCATCCAGATCTCCAAACGGATGACAAAAAAGAACTGTAAGTTGTCCGCTGGGCCCGGTTTTTTGGATGGTCAGAACATACAGTAGATGTGTGGATCGGAAAATTATTTCAACTGAGTGCATGTTGTGAAGGTCCCATATTGTAGAAAGTGAGATTTACTTCTTTGCCTTTTTGATTATAAAGCAAATCTAGGTGTTAAAGAAATACGGGATGGTGTTGATACGCTCAATCCACTGAGACATTCATGCAAACTGTTTTCAGAAACCGTGCCTACAAATGAGTCATCAGGACTTTTGTGAGCTTGTGAAGTCACAATTTATACAGTCCCTGACCTCAGCTGTGCCCACATCAGTAGAGCTGATTTGGTAACAAAGTGGATGATGCCTTTTCAGAAACAGGCACAAAAACAGTGTTCAGACAGAGGGTGAATAGAGGTGCTGCAGGAATTGACAGTATTTGAAATACTGTCATGTGAACATTTCCTGGGAGACAACCTTAAAAACAATAATGAACCTGAAAATGAGCATAATATGGGACCTTTAAAACAAAAGGTAAAAAATTGTTAAGTAATTACTTTAAATGCCCATGTCTTTCTTTCCTCAGTGTCCTCAAATGAGCCACATCTCCGTTGCTCAAAGAACAACATCCCCAAAGCCAGAATGAGAACTCTGAAAATGAGCATCGTCATAGTGATCTGCTTCATAGTCTGCTGGACTCCCTACTACCTGTTGGGTTTGTGGTACTGGTTCTTCCCAGACGACCTGGAGGGTAAAGTCTCTCACTCCCTCACCCACATCCTGTTCATCTTTGGACTTTTCAACGCCTGCTTGGATCCCATCATCTACGGCCTGTTCACCATTCGCTTCCGCAAAGGTCGTAGGAGCTGCTACCACAAAGCCACAGTGATGTCAGACAAGGAAACTAACAACACAGTGATAACAGAGACTTTGAAATGTACTGTCGCTGCTTTGCCCTCTAAAAGAGGGATGACCACTGGTGAAAAGGACAACAACTGTGGACAGGCTGAGCCAAAATCCTCTGACAGCAGGTGTATGACTGTGTTCAGTCAAGGAGAAGGAGGACAGACTTTCCATTTCAGCGCTGAGAGCACAATATGATGAGAAAACAGAGTAAAAACTGGAAGCTGAAGCAGTTGACTGGTGAAACCATCTTACCTTTGTTCAGTGTTATCTGTATACTGGGCTAGTTCGTTTCACAATCACGGCAAATGTGCATGCATTGAGAGAAAAAAGATAATGAAAACAGAAAATATTCACCAGCTAGCTGTGTAAATGTGTGTGTAGTGCTTGAGGCTGTTCGTCTCATTTAAGGCTTATATAACAGTGTTCTGAACACAGTAAACATGTTTGGATCTGTTTAATGGTTTCTGTGTTATGTAACTGGCTCCCAAGTCCGCCATATACAACATACATTAACCAGGGTCTGGAAAAAGCTTCAGGACTAATTGAAAAGTGGATTGTCAGGTTACACAGCAGCACTTGACCACACTGCCTACAGGTCTATTAGAAAGACTCAAATGTTACTATCTTTTCATCTAATTGCGACAAATTGCGTTTGAGGAAAGACCACATATCCATCATGTCTTTCAGGAAGCAATCATGTATGAAATGCACTTGTGGTAAAAAAGATTAAAATATAATAATGAAGAGAAGTCAGTATCAGCGCACAAACTTTATGATGAAATTATCAGTGTCGTGCTACGGATCCGAATTATATAAGAAATACCCAGATTAAATCTAATCCGGTGTCACTCCAACTTTTTATATGTGATCTGCCACTTGTCATTGTTGGGAAAGGACAGCTGTTATATATAGCATTAAATGAGGAATTTGTAAGATAAGGCTACATATTTTTCCAAAACCACTGCCCCACCAGTGGCTAGTTCACCAAACAATACCAACACAGCAAAGCAAACAGCCTCACTTTACGGTGTGTCACGTCATACATCGTTGGAAAGCTTCTGATGATTGTGAAGCTGAAGATGATTGTGATTCAATTCAAGCAAACCTTTATCAAACCACATCAGTGAGCTTCAATCAGTAAACAAACAAACAAGCTAACAAACTAGCATGTATTTTGTATTTTGCCAACTCAACAATAAAGTGTGTGGGTGTTTCAGTTGTGCATCAAACTCCAACAAAAAACATCTTTTCTTGTCCATGTCCGATAGATCCATTTAGTGCAATTGTAAGTCCCGAACACAGTATTCAATGATTAAATGGTCACAAATTGGCAAAAAACTGCAATCATGGATGTTTTTCTGTTGGAAAACACCTCTCATTACTGAGCAGATGCCATTATCTCACTACAACAGTCCATGAGTGATCGTGTAGACAAGTTACCCACTCTCTCTTCTTTTTCTTCTCTTCTGAAACACTTACAGTTTCTGGATGATTGCAAGTTTCGGGATGATTGAGGCATCATGCAGCCAAAGAGATCTCAAATCGAGTTTTTAAAGCCAAAAAATGATGCAGGTCTATGTAGTTTTATGTGTTTTGCTCTTTCTTTAGGCTGTTTTTTCCACCTAAACATTTGTTTCTGGCTATTTTATACGCATTAAGTTAGTGTAAATAATGAAATAAAGCATAATAATACGTGTTTACCCTGTTACCAATTGTTTTTTTCAGCTAACAGGGGCAATTACAGATCAACTGCAGGCTTAATATTGCATTACAAAATTGAGGTGAGTTAATAATTCAGTGTTTTTCTTATAGTCTAATCTCAGAAGCACTGACAGAGAACCTGACAGCTTGGGAAAAAACCTCAGCTTTGAACTTTTCAAAAGAGCCTAAAACCATTCCAAACCTATTCCAAATTGTTTCCTTCGGGCTAGACTGGGATAAGCATTTTAGGATCATTTTGCATACATTTCCAGGAATACGAACAGAGTAAAACATTATCAACAGAATGTTAAGAAACAACAATTGTAAGGATATATCAAAGATTTGATGCTCGTGCCTCTAGTTAACTCCTGCAGATAAATAATAATCCAATTGATGTCTCCAGCTAGCATCAGATGGCTCAGACAGCTTAATCTCATAACATTCAGTTAACAGACCTCTGAATAGACACACTGGAGATGAAATGCTGTGACTATGCAAGAGATCAAAGCATGTTACGCCACCCCTACTCCACAAAATGGATGACTCAAAAGCACAAAGAGGACACAGCCAGAATACTGTTTTGGTCAGATTATCTTAATGCAAAAAAAAGAAGAAAAAAAAACCTTAAAGGTTCAACAACTTAGCATTTTGATGTACTTTCATAAAGGGTGAATGAACATATGTCAAACTTGTCCATCTCTTCTTTTTACTGCTTTCTGATGGCAGGAAACCAAACAGTGACCATGCTTTGTTGTTGGACTCATCTCTAGTGAATCACATGCCATCAGTGGCAAAGAACCAGAGCTGATCAAACCTCTGCACAGAGAACCTTTTTGAATATATATATCTCAATGGATAGAGCTGGGTTAGGGTTAGGTAAAGCATCCATCAAACGGATATTATAGCTAAAGATCACAGTACAGCTTACTGTTGAAGATATATAAGGGATTATGCCCGACGAGGAGCATTATCCCCGTGGGTCAGATGGTTCTGGCATCCATTAACTTCTGACAATGGATGCTTCAAAGGGTGTTATCCCACTTATAGCATGGTCACTTGCCAAAAAAAACCCCATTTAGACCATTAATCTATATTTGTATAACTTTTGGGATCAAAATATAATTTATTTCAAAAGCAATAGCTCAGTTTCCCTGGCAACACCTGAATGTATGACTGGAACAATCCTTACAATCCCATAAAGTTCTTATGTAATGGGAACATTGTGCACTACTCCAGTAATACGACGGACATTAGATACAACTTTGTAACTAGATAAACTGGTCCATTCAGCTTATGGAACCCTTTGGCTCAGCCTTAAACCAGAAAGCTAACGTTATGCTGGCAAGATTCAAAGTCAATAATAACATTGCGTTCTGTCGACAAACAGCGAATATAATTTCACAGCATGTTAACAACAAGCCAAGCTGACCAGCCATGTCACTGTCCCCAAAGCAATACACATTTTCATGAACAAATGACTGGCCGGCTGCAGTCTGACATAGAGAGTTGAATAGTGAACAGGATGTGAGACAATTTCTTGACACCAATATG
>OMLP01044403.1:17351-28890 GCA_900302685.1 Spondyliosoma cantharus
CACCAACATGCTCAGAGGGTCAGTGTAGCAGGCTGTAGATGGTAGTTAACACACATTAACTCAGTTTATGTGCCTTTTTTTCAAATCAAACAGGATTTACTCACCTTACTATGAACAGTTTAGCAGGCGGACACTTATTACCACTTCATAATTTACTACAGCACTGAGTGAAGGCTTCTTTTAGCAGCTTGTGTGTGAAGTGCTACCCTATGGCGTTCAGAGGATGTAGTACTGAAGGACTACAGTCTGTGTTGTAAATATGATAGGCTATTCATATTATTTTAATTTATATATAAATATCATATATCGAAAGTGAAAGTGACTCTCTCCAGTCAAACAGTATCGAGTAGTCAGCAGTTAGCATAAAGCATTGAACTGTATCAGTGGTAAGGTGCGCGAGCGACAAAAGTGTTTTGTTTTCTTTTTACATTTGCATTGTAGTGGAGGAGACCAGAGATGGAATGTGGAGTCAGAAATGTATTTGTCAAACATTATTTGTTCCACCATTTCAATCATTTCTGAAAATATGTTTGTTCAATTTTGAATAATTTAGGGTATTCTTATTGGGGGGGACAATTCATGTTTTTCAGAAATTGGGGGGGACATGTCCCCCCCGTCCCCCCTGGGGACTGCACCCATGACCCCACAGGTGTCACAGCCTGAGGACAGACGCTGCTCTGCATGGTGGCATGGTATACAGATCTGTTGTTTCACAAAATGTTTCACTTAAGATGCGACATTTAGTGTAACTAAACAAATTGAAATCCAGTATGGAGTGGTGTGGTTATTTCACATTGTTGTTAGTGTACAGATTGAATAATTGGTGAGCTTTACAGGGGGTAACAACAGGCTGTTGTGATCTCCTCAAGTGTAATTTCCAAAAGTGTTAACTACTCCTTTTACTTAATTGAGCATTTATAATAATAAATAATAAATAATAAATAATAGACATTACATACATACAGTAATAGCAGTGGCAATGTCATTAAGCCATGAGATATTATAGATCTTAATCCCATTATGGTATAGTTGAGTTGATTTTGTTGTTTGTAACCCTCTGTATGAAGACCTCTTTTTGTGCACGTCTAATTGGATTGTGAATCGTCGGGAGACCCAGAAGCTACTGTAGTTTGTTGTTCTATTACCAGAACAGTCATCACATCTGGTCAAGGGCAATGATGCTCCTCTGGCCTGACAAACCAAATGACTGAACATTCATCGGTGTAATGAAAGAATAAAACCTCACACACAGCTGTGGGCACCCATGACAAAACTGTTGTTACAAAGCCAAGGTTGGTAATATTGTAGAAACCAGCAAGAGAAAGCTGAATATTGAAAGTATATAGTAAAAAATTCCCAACCGCTCCCTCGAGAGCCACTTCTCTTAAACACATGACTGCACATTGCCTGACTACGCCAACGGTCCTGTAGCTCTCGCTCACCAGCCGGCAGATGTGTTAGTGGCTAGTTCGATCAGTTCAATAATTAGTCTAATAAACACTTAAATAAACAACTCTTTTAAAATGCCACAATCATATAAACATCAGCAAAATAGCCATCACGAATGTACCTTCGTCTGAAAAGGCTCCCTGGTTCAACAGTTACTCTTAACTGCTGTGTGTTTTGTGCTAACTGGGCTAGCTTGGCTTAAGTGCTGTGTGATTTGTGCTACTTGGTTAGCATCTGAATGCCACTGCCGCTGCACTGTAGTAGTTCATTGAGGGAACGTAACAAAGAACATGGTTATTGCTAGTACTCACCACTTCCCAATACAGTATGCTAGTATCGGGCCATATTTGCCTTCACTTTGTTGCAACTCTTGTGCCACTAGCTGGCTAATAGCTTTAGCAATTTATTCACCGAGCGCTGTGGAAGAGTCCGGTCATATGCAATGATGGCAGAGTGTAAAGGGAGACAGGTAGCTAGCCTGTCCAATGCCTGTCTAGCTTTGATGTAATCGGTCACCTGTCGGGATCCATGTCGGTGATGCTGGAGCTGTGTTCAGTAAAATCCTACTTTCAGCCAAGACTCGAAGAGAAGCGTGTGTTTGGTGATTGTTTATTGTTGCAGTAGAACAAGTTATTGCTCACATTGTTTTGGACTTGCCCCATACAATTTTCTCATCTCTTCTCAGCTGGAGAAGGCCAACTCATTCACTGCTCACTGATGCTTCATAGGCCTGTCCGCTCCCATTATGTCTCCTCAACTAAGAGGGGAGAGCATCATCTGATGAGCGCTTCATCACACAGGCCTCCTTTCAACATTTATTCCGGTGGTATACCTCTCACAAAACAGATGTGCGTACCTGCAGCTTGCTACAGAGCAGCTGCTGAAAACAGGAAAAACGCACGTTTTGCCTCATTGAAGCCGCCAAATCAATGCACTGATCTACATGAAATCCACACAGATGTACGGGATGTGTACAGTACAGCCACGTGAGAACAGTTCAGTGTATCTGACTGGTGCTTTCCGTTCACAATTCATTTAAATTCATGCTGCTTTCAACTGTGCTGGTCTGGGTAATTCAGCCTCTGGTGAAATCATCACTGCCCATTCACTTTTCTCACATTATGTCAGCAGGGTCACATGATGTTTGAGATAGGCCTATTATTAGCCTGAATACATTCTCCTGCCTACAGAAGCTTAGCTGGGGTAGAGCCAGAGTCTTGTCATCGAAAAGGTTGTTGGTTCGATTCCCCTGGTCTGCATGTCGTGTCCTTGGGCAAGATACTGAACCCCAAACTGCTCCTGGTGTGCTGGTTGGCACCTTTGCACCGGCATCAGTGTATGAATGTACGTATGAATTACTGTCAGTTGCTTTGGACAAAAAGCTAGTTGCTAGTCCAGTTGTACACATAATCCAATGGGAGCACCTGGATTTGTCACACAATACAGTGATGACTTGAATTCTCTGTAGCTACTTTTTCGGGCAGGCCTATTGTTGAAAGGATTTCACGCTGACTGTTCAGTCTGCCAAGCTGAAGGAAATGTGTTATTTGTGCAGTAGCCCTCTGAGGCCAGTGGGGTTATTTGGGGTTATTTTTAGCAGCAGGCAAATGCGTGTACTGTAGTTTCTTTTCTGGGATTTTATGTTTTTATATGGTCTCATGGCTCCATCGTGGACAAGAAAACATCACCTAGAATTACCTGTCAGTAGCTTTAAATTCAGTCAACAAAAATCTTTTCTGACTTGTGTCAGTACCCCGCTTCCCCTAAAGCGGAAAATCTCACTTTGCAACCAAATCCCTTTGCTTTTTAAAGGTCAGTTTTAGATAATGGCAGATTTGAGGTTTGGTGCTTGCTGCAACCAATTTACTCCACAGACTAATACGATTTTCTCTGTCAAACAGTGGTGCTGATAAAGTGCAGAGATAGCCGATAGTCATTAAGGTCACAGTATAAACCCAGGCCTCCTTTTCCTGGTGCAGGGACCTACAATCATTCCTAATTCGGGCTTTGTCATGTCAAAGTGGCATTTAACACATCCAATGTGACCTTTTATAATATGTCAGCGTGATTGGGAAACTCAACTACACCTCTGCTGTTCTGCTGCAGAGTGAACATGGAGATTGTCAAAGTAAAGCCAGACTACAGTTATTTTATATAAATCTTACTGTTTAATGTTATACTAAAATTAATATTAGCAGTGTTTCAAAATGTGCACTGTGCAAATGTGCATTTTGGAAGCAAAACATCTTTATTTCATTTCTGAGCTGTGATTTCTTGCAGCTCCTCCTCACACATATATAGGGAGATGTGGTTCTCTAGGATCAGCCTCATGGTTTGAAAACTTCTCCCCTATAGAGATCCATTTTTGTCCAAAAACTATTAAACCAACCAAACCAACTATTTGACCCGCAGGTGGCCGTAACGACTGAAACTCAGAGCTCACACGTGTCCTCAGTGACTCCGTAAGTACACTCCCACACAGAGTTTAATAAACCCAGTTAATTAGAACTGAAGAGGTGAAACGTCTTCAAGAAACTGAAACAAGTTCTGTTGCCTACGATGCAGCACTTCAAATTGCCATAAGAACCTTCATCAACGAAATGACTGTTTATTCCTTCATGCTTCATAAACAGAACTGAGTCATTTACATATAGATAAACATTTTATTTATTTCGACAAGTAGAATTTAAACAGCACCAAGAAGATGATGATGATAATTGGGTCCTTGTCTTCATATTATAATCGACATCTGGGAAACACTTTGTACCCACTTTTGACCAAGCATCAATGATGTGAACATACTCTACCGCTCCTCATCTAGCTGTAGTGCTGTGCCCTGTCGCCTCAGACACTCGGTCCGCCTGTCTGTGCTGTGCAACAGCTTGGTCAGGGATGGATCTGTGCATTTCATTTTCCTGCGACCAGACATCAGCCAGGAACAACCAAAAATCTATGATAGATTAGCATAGCTCTTATCCTGGATCTTTCCCCTCTTCTCCCTGCGGCGGTCCGGCTGGTCAGGACGGATGGTTGAAAGGTGCCGTGGGCAGTGATCATCTCAAAGTCCACTGCTTTTCATTCCAAACCAACGGCTTTCTTCTCCAGTGCTGATGAAGTTATTATTATCTATTTACATAGCTTTTGCAAAGAAAAAACAACAATGTCCCCCTGTTTTTAGAAACTATTTTGCATATAAAAGACAAGTATTCATTTGTGATGCCTTTTTAGAGATGTATGTCTTCTGTAGGAATGAGAGCTGAATCGTAAGATATATTCCGGATTGATCGCTGTTATAGGAAAACAGACATGAAGGTCAAATACACTGCAATGAAACATCCATCTTAAGTCTGAGACTCAAAATAACACAACTCTGCTAAATGGTTTGCTTCAGGAATTCAAAATGAAAGGATGCAGTGACTGTGACTATTTGTTATCGCAATCTCTCCTCTGCAGAACAGAAGAAATGTTTTCCATAATCCTTCAACTCGAAAAAACAAAAAGTAATCATCGCACCTGATTAGGCTATGCATTGCTATCTGACTGAAGCTGGGGTCCCCGCCCTCCCCCCTTTTTTCGAGCGATTGCAGAAAATCACAAGAGTGCTTTGGATTTATTTAATCTTGTGTCTCTTCTGTGAAGAGTTAAGGCACAAATCATTTCCTCATATTTTCCTGTTAAACTTATGTGTGAAATTTTGTCATGAGTGTGTTTGCAGTGTTTGAATTTTAAAATTATGGCTTAAAATTATGAAAACATTTTGTCTGAGGTCACAGTAACCATTGACAAACTGTATTATTATCTTATTTATTTGTGATTTAATACATTTATATATATTTTTTTTTTATCGAAATTGGTCCTCATTATTTGTTACCTTGGCAACAAAGTACTTGATGACATAGACTAACTATACCCCATAAGATAGTGAGACGAGAATTTGGACCAATTATTTTATATATATTCACTGTGTGGCATTAAAGGTGCTATTATATAAGCCGTTATATTTGAAAAAAATATTAAAATACAGGCATAAACAACTCAAATGTATCAGCCTGAGCTAGCCTTTTAGTTTCAGATGGAGAACCACATTTTTTATGCTGCTGACATAGTCTGTAGAATTGTGGTTTAAATGTTAATTCTGATGCTCCTGAATAGAGTTCTGCTAAAACCTTGAAAAAACCTTTTGGCTACTTGTATTAATTTATGTGCATTCAGAGACTCATCGAGTTAGATAACATGTCTAAAAGAGACATGAAAAGGAGGTGATGGTTTTTCAAATGAGAGAAAAGGAGGAAGAAGCAGCAAGAGGCCTTGCCTCAATCGAAGGAACACATTCACTCCATTTCAAACCCTTGTTCTGAATATCCACCCCTTATTCCCCAAGAATGGGCTCCTTCACCATGATGAACGTGTGCACCGTCATGCAGATGGATGGCAGATTAAGTGGCTCTGTAGCAGGTTATCCAGCTGTCTGTAGGGAATGTCTGGTATCAGATTAGTTACAGTGTATGTAAATTTGTACAATTATATCAGATGCATTATTCCTTTGAATAAATGATCCAAAACACTGTATGTGTAAGGATTACAGGGGCAATGTGCCTTTTCCAATCAATTAAGCTTTACTGGAGTGAATGTTGTGATATCATAGTCTGAAAAACCGAAAATTAGAACAGAACTGAAATATAGATCAATAATATTTTACCTTCAAGCTTTGTAACCAGGACATTCAGCTGATAGTCAGCAGTGTTTTAAAGGATCCATAATATTAAAGATTGTCTTGCTGTGCTGTTGCTTTCCCACCAGGTCCCTGTCCTCTGTTTGCTGTTTGGGAAGGAGAGCTAATCGTCGTCCTGGAACATCGTGGATGGCTCTTGGGTCATAATGTCTACAGTCCATATCGTTGTCTCTCTGGCCAAATGCAGGTGACATCCGTTTTGTGTGTGTGTGTGTGTGTGTGTAGGTTTTCTGTTCATTTACTGTTTGAGAGTAAGCATTTCCTCTCATTTCAGTCAGTTTGTGTCTGTGCTGGATCTAACAAACGTCTGTTTGTTCGTTTGCGTGTTCCAGGGTGATCATCAGGCGAGCCTCGAAACTGAAGCTGGCTTTGGAAGCTCTGATTGCCTCAGTTAAACCCATCAGGCACATCATTCTCATTTGCTTGTGCCTTCCTCTTTTTCGCTGGCATCCTTGGGGTGCAGGTAGCACACACACAAATACACACAGATAACATTACCTCTGGCGAGTTTATAGTCAATCCCACCTTGGCCAGTAAACACCTCAGTTGAGGATGGACTCCTTTAATCCTCAGCATTAATAGTGTAATAACCTCCAAGCTTTGATGCGACTGAAATGATGCCAAGACAATGGTTAAATGACACTACGGACCCTGTCTCTCTCTGTCTTTGTCTCACACAATCACTGTCTGTTCAAAAGGAAGTGCTCCTACTGTGTGGGAGAGGACTTAAGAAACATCACCATCAAGTCTGTCTGTATGCCAGCCAACGACAGCTGGGTAAAAAAAAAAAAAAAAAAGTACAGCTTTGACAATATGCCTCAGGTATGGACCAACACACACAGGAAGAGAAGGAAGAGAAGCAGTTGGATGTAGGGTGAAAGAGAAAATATCAGCACAACTTCCAAACAAAAAATGAACTGGGAATTGAATAGGTTCATCATGCTCTTGCATATCATTTATTCAAAAAGTGAAATTTAAAGCCAATTGATTTTTTATTGATTGTGGATGTTCTGTATTTCTTTTGGAGACACACATACTTCATTTGTAAGATATGGCTTGAATGTTAGTTTAAAACATTAAAAAAAGATGTACAAGCAGCAAGATCATAACAATAAACACAAACACAACATCTTTAAACCTAGATTCCTTTCTATACACTAAAATACAGCCATACACCGTCCGTCACAATTCAAGGTTCTCTCTTTTTACTAGACTAAGACAAGCTTAATCGCCGTCTTAAGTCATCGTAAAAGATACTTCATTCAAACTCTACATAAACAGGACTCAAATGCAGACAGAGGAGCAAGCAGACACTACACAAAAAGTGGGCTTTAATGAAAGCTGATAATGGTCCAAATAATCCAACAGTGATCATTAGTTAGGGTCGCTGACTAAGGAATAGGAACAGTAGTCGGCCAAGCTGCCACGTGGGAACCAGAATGTGATGTCAGCTGGGCCACCGACTGAGGAACAGAACCAGCAGTTGGCCATTCGCCGACGTAGGATCAGGAACAGGAGTCGGTCGGGACCCTGACTGGGAACCAGATACAGATGTCAGCTGGGACGCTGACCTAGCAACAGGCATGAAGCCGGCAGGACTCACACTTTCTAATGGGATCCCGATTGTAGGCCAGGCTTGTCCAGAAAGGAGACTTCTGGGAGCAAGGTCTGAAATAGTTTTCTGCTGGAAGCTAGCCAGCCAGTGGCTAGCTGATAGAGGAGCTGGAGAGAGGCTAGCAGGCTGGTGTCTAGCAGATGCAGGAGCTGGCTGGAGGCAGAAGCTTGGGCTGAGAGATGAGGGCCCGGGACTGAGGGTTGGCAGACTCCATGCTAAGCCCAGTGTGGGAGCTCGGACACTGGAGAGTAGTGGGCTGAGGATCAGCAGGATTTTCCAGGGATATTTAAAAATTCTTTAGCCCACTCAGACCAAAAATTCTGCAGCCACGGCTCAGATGACAGTTCCCTGCAGGCCATATTGAGGGCTTCCTGTCTATATTCCTTGGCCGGGGCCCTTCTCCAATAACCTTGGATGCACTGGAGGGTATAAGACCGATCATACAGTTCCTCTTTGAATAAGGCATCTGCTGGGTCCATGCAGACGCGCAGCTTGTGAACAGGCAAGGCAGGCAACTGCAACAGGGGGCTCCCGAGGTCTGACAAACTGTACCCCACAACAATGTCTCACGTTGTAGCCTTATATATAGAGTCTATGGTTGTAGACTGGGCCCCCCACTCCCAAAACACGATTTACAATGACATGTCAGTAGGAAACCTCCCTAAAGGAGCCCCATGTCATCCCCATCGAACTTGGATGATACGCATACGTTAACATTAACATTAGTTATCGAAGTTGCCGTTGAAAGTCAATGAAGAAAGATGAAGAGGAGTTATCTCTCTGAAGAAAAGAGAAAGCAAGACAGTGGTAAGTGGAGCAGATAATGACGATTAAGTGTCAGTAATGTTAAATAACTGAATGCTGGTAACTTCAGCCAAACTAGCGTTAGACTAAATGTTAATGCGTTTATTCTTTTATATGGAAGTTTATTCGAAGGATAAACCCCTTGAGATGAACCGTCTTGTTTTCAAGGGGGTCCTTGACACAAATATACAGAAAATACACTACATAAAGCCAAAATAACACAAATACACTCACATATACGCAAACAGAAGCTCTCCTGGTCCTAGCCACTACCACACCCACTGATCCCTCCATAATGACAAAATTACATACAGTAAATTTACACAGATGTACATGAAAGTACATATACCCAAGCTGTGCAGATACATTAACATGTATCTACACTTTAGAAATGGATTACTTTCATATCTCAAATATGATCAGAAACAAGAGCAGGTTGTTTTAAGATAAATGAAAATAGATGTTTTAAAGAAATGAAATGAGGTAATGGATCTAAGTGAGCCGGGCAAATTGTTCCAATCAGATGGAGCTTTAAATTTAAAGGCACGTCGCCCGGTTTCCTTAAAAATTCTAGGAACAAGGAAATAAGGAGGTCAGTATGCCTTAGATTATGCGATGACCTTTAAGGAATTAGTAACTGTTTTAGGTAAGAAGGACAGTTAAAGAAAATACATTTAAAGATAAATTGCAACCAGTGAAAATGTCTTCTAGATTTTGGTGTTAACCAGTTTAAAGATTCATACATACTTTTACGCTTACGTAATGCGGTTAGCTAGCAGACATGGCTCGGTCACGGCGAGCTCGACTTTGTTAGCCTGTTCCAAGCGGTTGACCTGGAGAGAAGAGAAGAGAGGGACAGACCTGGAGAGGAGAGGAGAGGAGAGGAGAAAAACATTTCTGCTAGGGGAGGATGCCCACGTACCCCCCTACAAGAGTCTGGGCTCAGCCCTGATATTAATGTTGTTGATATTTATATTTTGAAAATTCTACGAATGTGAACACTGGCTTTTTTTTTCAGTAGAGCACAATTTTCCAAAGGTCTTTTGATGTGAGGACATGCAGTAGTGGCAGCATTTGCACTAGCCAAAATCAATGCTTTATGCGTCGATGAGCACTGGCCTTATAATAACAATAACATGTTTACATTTCGGAATTTTTTTTTGATGTCAGATTATTTATAACATAATGGTGATGAATGCTGGTTGAAGGGCCCCCGAGGATTTTTTTTTGCCTAGGGCCCCAACAGACTCTAGCAGCGCCACTGGGTCCATGACTGGTTGGTTCATACTGTCACATATGCAAAAACAGGACCCAAATGCAGACACAGGAGCAGGCAGATTCCACACAGAAAGCGAGCTTGAATGAAAGCTGATAACTACTCGTAAAAAATCAACAACCAAGAAGTGCAAAGTACAAATCAGGACAAAACACGAGGAACAAAAAAAAGAATGAACTGAAAAGAGTTCATGGAGTGTGGAGGGAAAATCAGGAGAAGAAAAGAGGAGGGAGGAACGAAAAAGGGCAAAAGACAACACAAAACCAGACACAATGAACCAAAATGACAGGACCATGACAATAAACTAAATAAAACTCGCCAACACAGTCTTTGTTTGTCTTTCCACAATCACAACTGGTTGGATCGAAATAAATCTAAAATTCACAGAGTAAGATGTAAAAATATTGCGGCTCTACACAACGTTTTTGCTCGTTCTCAATTCCCCCCCCCCTCCTCTGCTGCTTCATGCCTCTCGTGTCCCTGATTTGTCTTCTTGTCATAGTCCTGGTCAGAGGCGCTGTAGGCACTCCATCCCCCTGTCCTCAAACTGACATCTGTTGGTCTCAGAGGCTGTTTTCAGTCCCAGTCTTTGTCCAGCCATGACTGAGCCCCACTGTCCTTGGTGACTCCCCCGACATCTGAGGTTGCTGTACGGGCAGACTTCTTTCAGCTAATAGGGCCACTTAGCTCCACGACTACCTAAGCTAACTGCTAACGGCAGGTAGTAGCAAGTCCAGCATAGTGAACAGCAGAAAGCAGTTGTGCTGCCCCTGTAGTTTCGGAGCTTCTTTTCATCTGTTTGGCGAGCCCGTCAGTCACGGTACCAGCAGAACATACACATACACGAAACAATTGCAAAGGATCATGGTCCCGGAGCCGATCCCATATTTGGCCACTGTCCAAATTGTTACAGAGGAAAACGCAAAACCGTTAAACCGCTAAACCTCAAGGGGGCAGCCTACCTCAGAATTCCCCAGCCAACCAGAGGCATCATTTAGTCAACATCATTTTATCTTATCCTTTTATAAATCATAATGGACTACAACTTAAGTAAATATTATCAACTAAAAATGTTGCTGGAATACATATCTAAGCCACTTTTAAAGAATGTGAATGAGTCATGATCATTAAAGCCAGCAGGTTGTGTACATCATTTTGCACCGTCCCAGTTTCATACTACATAGTAAATGTATAGCCTGTAATGTCGAAGTATGCCGTTAACTTACAATAACATACTTTTGTTTCTGCCAGAAATTATACATTTGTGTACCGAAGCACGCCAATCACACTGCAATCAAGCTGTTTAATGTACACTTAATGTTGTTAACACATGTACAGTATGTTGTATGTAATGTAGTTTGGAACTGGAATGACCTCACACACCTTAAGCCCTGTATATACCAAGGTATAACTGTTCAAACTAACTAAGCTGACCTGTGTAAGGCATCCAAAATGATTTCAAAAAGCCAGAGTGTGATTCTCTTTTGTCTTGTGAATGTCAGGCCTGGACTAAAAGGAGGACTCAGATGCGGATTTAGAACAGCACAGGCAGGGTTTTATTCTGAAAATTCTCTTTTTTTCTTCTCTGAAGAGAGAATGACAAAACAAGGCTATGAAAACTCTAGCTTGACTAAGGACATAAAGACACAATAAACAGAACAAA
>OMLP01044405.1:8650-22148 GCA_900302685.1 Spondyliosoma cantharus
TGATTGTGCAGCGAGGCCTCACAACGGGATGGCTTCATTTGGACCATGACAATCTGTCAGTAGATTGTTTCTGACACACACACACACACACACACACACACACACACACACACACACTTGGACTGTGATTGATTGTGCTGAAACAAAGAGCAGAACAAATCTGTTGTACTGTTAACATCAATAATGTGACTGCACCAATAGCTGATGTCAGCAGACTGACTTATGAGACGGCCCCTCCGTCCTCACAGGGTCCGTCTGGCTATCAGCTCTCATTGAAGTAGCATTAAACAAAAACAAAACAAACACAGAAAGCCTGTCAGTAAACCACTGCCAAAATCAGATACGAACACAATTGTGAAAAAAAAGTATTTCAACCCATGGGCACACACGCTGTATGCTGTTGTTATCGTGGCAAATAGCTCCACTTAAAGGTTAGTGCAAGTCGTGTTCCTCGCTTTGCCGAATAATTTTAGGGCACTTTTTCTACTAATAAAAAAAAAAAAAACAGACCAAAATGAAAAGTGTGGTTTTTTAAAGACAACGAAAAAGGACGGAGAAAGAGAGCATGTTTGATGATCACTGCAGCGTTTCTTTTGTCATCTAAGGCGTCGCAATTTACAGTAGACCACTGTTTTTTTTTTCTTCTTTTTCTTCAACAAAACTGCTGATAAAAGCCCCCCGAAGCCAGGAGGCATCTCATCTTCATACATGCATTATACAAAAAAAAAAAAAAGAAAAAGTTCAGCTTTATGTAACGATAATATTGGAACATTTTGTCTCCTGCTCCAGTTCTTTCATCACAAATTAAATGCAGCGTCCCTGGCAAAAAAGATGAATAAATTAACAGCTTTAAAACACAAAATGCAAGTGACAGGCAACCGCAGGAGTGACAGCAACAATGATAGGCATGTAGGAAGAGGACTTGGCTGGAGCGTTGCTCCCAGGCATTCAGACTGGGAGTGGAACTCGGAGACGTGGTGTGTTCATTGTGCAAACACCACCTGCTGAAAACTATTTGGGCGCCGCGGCTTCCACTCCGGTGGGGGGGACGCTCAATCTCAACCAAACAGGAATAAAAATAAACATGTGTCACAAATGCTCACGCGTATGCGCAGACACGGCCCGGGAATAAGAACGCACACCTGATGCACCGCAAAGGTACACTTGTGTTTTTTCCCCCGCTCGTCCAAATTATCACACTTTGTGTGTGCCAGTGTGCAGCAGATGGGGAAAGGCTCGGTGAGCGCGTGCGTGTTGTTAGCCTGCGTGGAAGGAGTGAATTTGAAGCGTGTGCTGCTGCTGCTCGTGATTGTGTGAGCATGCATGCAGGCTACTGTAAGTAAAATCCACAGATATTCAAACACTGTGTATATATATCACTTTATTTTCCAATTTAAATGTAAAAAACTAGGTTACCTGAACAGCGGGGAACTCCAACGAATACGACGGGGGATAGCAAATTCCTTTCAAGCTATCTCTGTGTTTCATAGTCTTCGGCCTATTTTCACCTGACTTACTTACCCGGCTTGATTGACAACTGAGTAAACTGTGGGCAAATATCTGTGTCTGACATTTGCATTGCATTTGAAATGCAGTGCATACAGTAGGAGCATTACTTTCATGCTAAAACAGAGCACTAATGGATCAGTCAATTACTCATATCGATAACACTAGACTTTACGGCCCGCTCCTTAGCATTTACAAAATGTTTTTTCTAAACACACTCATATATGCTAAGCAGACGGACTTAATGTAAAGCTTTATTCCAGGTTACAGTATATGCCCACTTGAGACAGCAGCCTCAGAATGTTTCAATGGATTCATACCACAGGAATGTTTTCGATTGGGTGTAATCGAGACCTCGACATTGTGCTTACAGATCACCCTTGTGTAACAGGATTATTCATAACCCAGCCACAATCCATGCATTGCAATATGCACCGACAATATGTGCAGAAATATTGAACAATGCAATGGCTAAGAAAAACTCAACCGCTTATAGCATTCCTGACAAACACAGTGTCAGCACCGTTAATGCATCTTTTCTATCGTGAAATATTAGCACTGCGTCCCTTTTCCTGCTTCTCCGCAGAGAGGCAATACTTTTTATGCATTCATCTTTTGTGGCAACTACTTGGCAACCGCCTATGCACTACTGGTGCCAGCTAGCATGAGTTAACATGGATAAATATGCATGAGTGCTTCGGTAGATATCGTTGACATTGAAATATCTGTTTCACCGTTTTTTTTTGTTTTTTTTTAATCCATAATGAATGGGACAAAGCAGCAATGCAGATTTGCACAGTGATGTATGTTTTATATACACTAAATCGATGAATAACGCTCAAAAACACATTAATGAATCAATGCCCTTAAAAAACACCAACAGTTTTTGCTATTAATTTAGCTGCAATGCCGGGAAAGTTCACACACAGACTGTAATGCCAAGTGCATCAGCTGATGGCTTCCAGGGAAGCCTAAATCTTGATAGCGGGTAATTTAGAGGACTGTAATTAAAGGTCAGAATTATTAATTCATGCATGATGTATCAAATACCACTGAGCTAATATAAGATAGATATGCAGGAGTGGACCTCGGCACTGGCGCTGCATTCTTTCTCTTGTAGCTACATCACTTCTCAATGACAATGCTAACTCTGTTTACTCCATAAGAATATGGATGAAAATCAGCTCCAGGCCACGTTTAATGCGCTTCATTGTCTGCGTTTGCCTTTAATTATGTCATTAATCTCAAAATGATTTGTGAGAACATGAGAAAAAGAAAACTCCTCGACTGTCTGAGCGGCTGATACCTGCGACTTGAGCCGTGAATCCCCGAGACTTATTGCTATGCTGCACGAGTAATTTCGCGTGTCATTTATTTATTTTTTTATCGCATGTTTGATATTGTTTTGTTACAGCGCAGAATGAATATGGCAGGTAATCTTACCGCATCTCCAAAAAAGAGGGCTTGGCATTTTAAATACACATTTGCATGAGTGCACCTTTATTTGACTGTGTGGTGTTTGGCCTTTCTCAAACACACACAAACTATTTGACAGAGCCCTCCTCTCCCGTCACCCCCCCTCCCCAGCCCGCCCCTCTGTTTTTCCTGTTTTTCCGCATATCTGCTCTGACCTCATATAGTCACCGTCGGCTGCTGCCTCTCGTATGCAACCAAAGGAAATCCACTGTAGTGACAGTAATCTCTAATCCCTGGATATCAGTGTGTTCTACAAAACCTCCTTATTGAACACCTGGAGACAAGGATGAAGCCATTCTGCTCGGGCTTACCTCCATTTCCTCTTAAATGAGCTGTTTAACGTATGCCACCGCACGCGCGCTTCCGCGTTTAAGTTCCATTGCATTCATCGTGCAGTGAGTGCATGCATCATTAGCATCGTCGCCCCCAATAGGGATTAAACTCCTAACCCTTGCGGCGTTAGCTCCATCAACACACCACACACACACACACACACACACACACACACAGGCGCACAACGATAACAAAGAATATAAACTGGGTGTACATGCATGACCTTATGTATCTTTCAAAAGATGTTAGCCACAGTCCATCCCATTACCATGATCTGCTCTGGTATTCTCTTTCAGCCCAGAGCTGCACGTTTAACATTTAAAATATGAGAGCAAGATTGGAGCAGGATGGGAGGAGGATGTATGGATCTGTAGTACAGCGTTATTCACATTAAGCACCAGTGGCGGATGCAGGATGTTTGAGGGACAAATTAAAAAGGGCACCGGCTGTATGTGACGGGGCACCTGGCGCGCAGAATACATGATACATTTACAGTGAGAAGATGACACTCAGCAACATTTTGTCCACTGGAAGGGCAACTTTATCATATATCATATTTCATCTACCATGTACGCATTCAACACTGACTTGTTTTCCAAATAAGATTCATGACTCAGGTGCGGTTTGCTCAATGTTTGCGGGTTACACTCCCTCAACAGCAAAAAAAAAAAAAAAAATGGACAAGAGAAGACCAGTTACCTCTCCGAGAAGCAATTACAGGAAGCAATAAAGGCGTAGAAGTGCATTCAAGAGAAGCAATTTTTGGTACCTCTCTCCCTTTGGCAGTCCACTTGTTCTCGCTTGCACACAGAAATAGAGCGGGAGAGGGAGGGAGCACGGGGGTTACAGTCTCTGAGGTCTCATCCCTTCTCTTTCTCCCCGCTTGCCATTTCTCATTGCGATGCTGCATTGTTTACTTTCTCCAGATGTGGGCAGAAAATGGTGAGACAAAGAGGAGGAATTCGGACTAACTAGATACTGCTGAGAGAGCACAACGGGGTCAAAGTAAGGCCTGATGAAAAGGTGGCCCACTTTCAAACGGAGCAGAGGCTGTCCTTTCTTAGAAGTCGCCCGGCGCATCGGGTGATGGTACAGATCTCATAAAAGAGAGTGCAGGGCCCTCGAGTTTCGCCACGGTCATAAACGGAGGACAACAATGAGGCGTACGAATTCATGTGCGTGCGCGGGCTAATTATGTGATGTTTCTGCTCATCCTGAACTATAGCCGTTCAACATCCTGTCATCCTTTGCAAAGCATTCAGCTCCATTTTTGGGAAATGTATGGGTTTTTTTTCCAACGCTTTGATTGCACAGAGCGCCTCGGGGGATGAATGCTAAAATCATGCGAGGTGTAAAATCTAGACGTGCATGAGTTCAATGCAAATCACTCGTTCAAACTTTATCATTTATAGTTCCTGTGTATATTCCTAGTATATCTCTGTTTGGATACAGTTTTAGTAAATAACACTGAGCAGAAAAAACTGCACTTATTAAATTACCATCCCTGAAAAATGTATGTAAAATGATCCGACCATGCCAACAATTCAAAGTTGTTGTTGAACCATGTGGAGTACAGGCATGGTTCTCTCGGGGGTCTTCTGAAAGGTTACAGTCTGACATGTTGCCTAAACAGCCAGAAGCTCTGGGAGTGCTTCCGTCATTGATCTATAGGAGTTTGAACACGTACAAATAATGTATTTATTTTTCTCACCTGAATTTCTCAACGCAAAAAATAAGCCTGCAGAGGACTTGAAACTGCCCCTGTTGGCTGAAAAATACAGCGAGACCAAATTATATATTCGCAGATTTGAAATCTCATTGGCTGTTTGATGCAACAATCATCCGTAGGTTTGCATTAAAGCGACTCAGGAGGGGGGAGGAAAAGAAGACAGAGAGGGTCTCCTGTCGTCCCGGTCACTCGTTGGCTGTTGCAGGACACGGGGCGGGCATAGAAGCTCCTAATAGGAGGATAGATGCAGCATGGAAAAAGCATCTGTGTTCAGCCATTTGTCGTATTTCATGTATAGAGTACTGCGCTTTGGACTCAATACTTTACTGAAGCTCACCTGGATTTGGGGAGAATTAGAGGAGCCTTCAGGTGTGAATGTATAACTGTGTGATGTGATTAGAGTGTTCCTGCAAAAGAAAGCCTCGGTCTGAGTGAAACTCCCCTGAATAAATAATGATAAAAGAAAAAAGTATTTCAACCTCCTATGGTTTGTGGCATAGCCCACTCAGCTTTTTAATACAATAACATAACATAGTGAGTTTCATCATTTTCTCACAAGATATAAGAATAATTGATTTGGAACTGTCAGTTTGTCTTCCTGCCCTGAGTATCTTCAGATGGGGAAGGGTTTTGTCAGTAATCTGCAGCACCCATAGCTGAGTGAGTAAGGCAGAATATTCATGAAACCGCCACACGCCGCCCCGCGAAACAAGTGCTAATGCAAGGCAATAATCGAGGCAAGCCAATTTCAACACGACTTCAGCACCAAGGAGAGAGCGCGCGCCGCCCGCCTGAGTTTAGCAATTAGCAAGATTTTGCATTTTAAAGCCAGCAGAAAGGCAAATCTTCCTCACTGTGAACAATTCAACCACAGTATGAACGCAATTAGCAGCGCTGCCGGTTTATTGGTTTTGGCTAAGATTTTGCAGTTTCGCAGCTACAAAATTCACCACACAGTTCGTCCGTCTAGGCTACCGGACGTGAAACCCACTCCACTCCAAAAAATGACTCCATGTATCATCAGAGTTTGATCCAATCACCACGTTCCAATTGGACTTTTAGGGCTACATAACAGAATATGTTCAATTCATACAAAAAAAGTATACAATGGTAAATCAAGTGAAATATTTCAGCCAGAACCCAGAAAACATTGCATTAACAATGATCGAAAATAGAGGAAAGCAGCAAATATTTGCATTTTTTGTTTAATTATTTACCCAAACGCTTAATCAATTGACATGAAGCAAACAATTTACTAGTTGTTTCAACATTAACAAGTGTAATTTGGTGCCGGAGAGTGTTGGTGAATACAGGGGAATGACATTTATTACAACGCTGTAATGGTACTAGGACATCGGTTTGCAATATGATCATTCACAGATTCTTAAATGCTGAAAGAACAGATCACAGTTTAAAGAACATAAAATTATACACGCGTCTATAAAATAAGGATTCAGTTGCACCCGGAGACTTGCCGATCACACTGCTCCCGCTTCCTGTTTTTTTTGTTTTGTTTTTTTGTTTTTTTTATGTTTAAGATCACAGCCTGTCGAATCAGTGAATAAAGCAGAAAATAAACATTGTGGTGGATACAGCATTATCCTCTCCATGTCCCCTCAGGCTTGTTTTTGTGAGAGATGGATGTTTGTACCTCGACTTGCACTTTCCCATTGGAAATATTCATCAGAAGTGCTGGCTGCTTTCACTTCATAACCTCTTCCTCTATCTAGCATTCTGTATCTTTCCCTCTCCCTTCCTCTCCTCTAATGGCTTAAGTCTTCCCCGGGGGAAAGATAGCCAGGGATGATGCTTCCGTGGATGGGTTTAGAGTTGCCGAAGGTCTTTCTTGTCATGGGAACAATATAAAAATGATAAAGCTGGATTTTTTTTTTTCAGGGCTTTCTTGATGTATTTCATTTTCTCAAAGCCAGATGACTGCTTTCCGCTTGGATATGGCCCTGGTCTGGTTTTGAATCATATTCACAAGCTGTCTCTCATAGTTATCTTGTTCTTTATGGCCTCTACTGTATTACTTCTTGCCTTTTGCTGGATGCCCGGATGAGAACCACAACTAAAGTCTCCTAAAGCACATTTAACACATTCATATATTATTTTTCTTTCACCCGGAGGTGCGCATATTTCTCATTGTATCGTGAATAATAGCATTGAAAATTACAGAATGACACACCAATGTCTGCTTTTACTCTCGACAGCCACGCTGTGCTCTGACAGGGCTGCGCTCCATGTCTCACTGGATTTTTATTAAATTTCCATTTAAAAAAATGGCAGAAATATTTAGATTTACCTCTCAACGATGATTTACCGCTTACCAAAGCAAGTCTGACACAGGCATATTCACATGACATGATGCACCTAGATCAGATCCTCTTTGCAATTAATTACTTGCTAATAACATACTCTCGCTGAGAAAAAAATTATAATGAGAAGCTTCGCGAAATGAAGTTGGGTCAGGTTTTTAATTCCAGATGGCAACCAACAGGGCAGCAAATGAGTCAATTCCGTGATCCACAGCGCTGACTGGAATCAGAAATTGTCACTACAGCTGGGGGCGCCAACATCAGGGGTGTTTTCACAAAAGTTGGGTTTTTAAGACATCACGATGTATGCGACTGTCTCCAGTGTTACAAACAGGTTATTAACACATCTGACAGCAGAAAATCACCGGGGCAACGGCACAGTCGCGGCCATTTCTGCTGATTTTGCGGAGGATGTGCACGATGTCAGATGGTGGGAGAGAAAATGAGATGTCACACTTTATATATGACTGAGCCCCGCACATAAGAAAAAGCGATAAAACGTCCGATGAACACCGGTCATAGAGAAAAACACAGAATCACCATACATGTTGGAGACCTTTATGTCTCCTGAGCATTTGTCGGTGACAAAATGAATCTCACTGGCATATTTTCTTGATTCAGAGCACTTGTAATGATCGACTACATCCTCGTCTACATACTATTTAATCTAAGAGCCACCGCCTACGTCAATGGATCTCGCATTAGACTGCATACCACAGGGGTTCTACAGGCATTAATTTACTATCTAACGACAAGAAAAGGCGAGCACGATATAGGATGCTCAGTCACTGTAAAGCTTTGCCTATTTAGAATATGTTCATTGTATAATTAACATTATATGTATGCATACAATGAAGTTAAAGGGAGTACTAGTTTCTTATAAATCAAAGAGGGATTTGCAAGGCGAGCGATTAATAACTATTTCGATGACTGCAGGTCAGGTTGTTTGACGTCGATGACCTCGTCGACCTCAACCTGAAGATTGAAGATCCCAGACTGCCGACGTTCCTCACCTCCTGACGCAGCGGCAATAAATTCTGACATAAATTCCACAAGGTCAGCCCCTTGTAGGCCAAAAGGAGTTCTTCATAAACCTTTGCCCGAATAGTTTTTTTATTGAATTCGCCGATCACGCAGCGCCCCATTGCCACCAGGAGAAGATTCTACTGCTCGATGTCCACCAAACCAGGGAGCTGCTCTACATCTAAAGGAAACAAAACGTAATGAAGTACCTCCAGTGGACAAAACGTTCAGTTTAAATCTGAACTATTGCCCAACAAGCGCTTCTGCTGCTCACTTTGACCACAATTCCCATGCCATCGTCTTGAAGGACAACTCTCCACACTCCTGCTTCTGTGTTCTGACTCTGCTGCTGGCCCCGCTGCTCTTTGGAGCAGATGCCTATGGCAGTCTGTAATTGTAGTGTCCATCACGAAATGATGGCGGTGGGCGGTGGCCTCGTAATGTGATCGGTGTGTGCCTGACCGCCGCGTAACACTGGGAACACCGATCAACCTGCTCCTGAAGTCATCCTCAACACTCCATCGTATACAGTTTATTTCTCCGACTAGATTGTCGATCAGTTCGCCTGCATAGCTTTTTGATTTTACTGTGTGTGTGTATATAGCGGAAAGGATTACAAACATACATGTCTTGATACAGACTGCATTGCACAATGAGAATTGAATTTATCTCAAATGTTGAATGTCACACGGACATAACACTACAGCAGCACCTTTTGTCTTATATAATGGATCGCTAAAAATAGTGCAGCAGAGTGAAACAACAACAAAAAAAAAAAAAAAACTGTGGAGTTCTACATTTGCAGTAATACAAAACGCTGTAGGTATTTTTCAGCATGACTCACTGCGCCTAAAGACAAAGCACAGAAAACTGTCTAACCGGCTCTGCAACACGCCGACATGTGGGACACTAGACACAAACGCAACCGCGTGTTAGGAGACCTCATGTTTATGGAGCGTTTTGTCAGCGAGCTAAAAAACCTTTTCACTTCCCGTAACGCGGAGGAACCGAAGGCGTCGAGCAACGAGAGCAGTGAGCCTTCAAATGTGACGGCGGCTATTATAACAAATCACGTCACAGAAAAGCGAACACACAACGAACGCGACTGATGAATGCTTGCCGCCCACCTCGATGAACGAACGAGTCCTTCTCCAAGGTCTATAGGCTCTTCACTAGAAGCTCCTCAGTACATCCTTTGACTATAGAACAGAGGAGACTGCATGCTCCTGATGTGGTGACGCCTTAATAAACCAAAGTTTTTCAGTGGGTAGTTTAAACAGAATAGGCATCCGCTGCAACATTCTCTCACTGCGATCCACAATGTCGGCCAATGGGTCATTCTGACCTGACTTGACCTCACCGTGGCATTCTGGCCAGCAGCTTACGCTTCGTCTTTATATCAAGGTATCGAATCTACAACCCAGTGACACGGCCTCACGTACCGTTATAAGACGGTAAACGCATTTTATCTTTCAACGGAGAGCGAGTAAAATTTAGATTTGTTGTTAAATTTTGTGAGCTATAGAAATGTGAAAATGTATCTGTACACAAGCAATGAATGCCACAAACACTTTCACTCTCCATTACACCTTATTGGGGGGAACTGCCCGGCCTGCTTGTTTCGTTTTTTTTTTTTTTTTCCATCTTTAAGGTCTTTATGGATTTACCTCCCAACTGCGAGTGAACGCTCAATTTCTATTGGCAATTGTGCTGTTTTTGGTTTTCTGCCTCTACATCCTGCTCGACCTGCTGCAAAATTACTCTAAGCTGAAAGATCTCTTGCTTCTCTTCCCGATGAGTTAGAAGCAGCGATAAAGGATCTTTAAACAGCCTTAACGCCGCAAGAGTTCGACTTTGCTTTGTTTAACATTTAGATTGCTTTGACCCGAGAAACTGCTCGGCTTCTCTCTTCGACTTTCCTCCATTTTATTCGTGTTTGTTTGCCCCGTTCAGTTCAGCCATGTCGGTGTTTCCCAATCACTGCGAACACTGTGTGACTTTTTAATGATTAAGACGTATCTTTGTTCATTTTGCCGTTGCATTTTTTTTTTTTTTTTTGTCATCGGAAAAATTCTGTTCCCATCTGTGTGCCATCAAGTTAATGTTACTTAGCTGGCTTATTCATACCATCTGACTGCAGTTATCATATACAGATTAACCACTTTTAAAAGCAAAAGCGATGCCAAAATAAAGTATTTCTGCCAGATGTACTTAAACGTAAGTGGTATCACTGCGTGGTCAGACGGCAGCTGTGATCACTCATAAGGTGGAAAGTCGTTTTCTATGAAACACCCAGAGCTGTGACACAGTTTTTTGTTTTGTTTTTGTAAGTGCATTTATATCGCTGTGTACGAGTTCTTTGTGTTTGAATAATGACCAAATGCAACTGTTAATTTTTGCAACATAAGGTCGCTATCGCTAATGCAGTTTGCCACTAAGATACAAATGAACCTCAGAAAAACTAGGTGCAAGTGACTATTTCTAGCAAGTTCACCGTAGTCGTTATGCATTTCTGCAGCCTATTTAGAGCAGGATGCTTTGTCGGCAAAGCAGAATTGCAAGCAAAGTGCTGTGAGTCTTTTGATCACAGCGAGGGTCATAAGTATCGGTCTGCTAATTTGAAATACACTGTTTTAGGGCATTTTGAAAGCTGGAGCATTTTGCTGTGTATTTTTACAAAGCGAGATAAAAACCACAATCAAATATTGAACAAAGCTATTTGGAATTGGTTGTTCTTTGATATTCTAAACGTTGCGTGATCCTGCCAGACACTCGATTATATATTGTATCCTGAATGCCTTCGTGTGAAGATGAGATTGGTATTGTATTTGAACTTAAAGGTGCAGCGTGCCTGTTTAATTCATATATCACCACTTCTAACTGTATTCTGCCTACACGTCCACGACTGTGGTTGCTGTTACCCTGTTAGCTCGGTCGGCGAGCTGGACGACTGTGGGAGTGTTGGCAGTTGGCACGCTGACGTCAGTACGGTAGATGCACTGCATATGCGTACGTGTGTTATCGTCAAACCTGTTATTTCTTCGCATTCTGTTGTTCGTTTTTGAACGTTTTAAACGGAATATTTTGCATATCGCACCTTTAAGGTAAAAAATGGGGTTCATTGCTTCATATACAGAATCACAAGGAACCCCGATTGCTCCCAAAAAGGCTTCAACACCAAGGACAGAGCGTCACTGGGACAATGACAAATGTAGGACATTTGATTCAATATAAAACACGAGGGGGTCTTTTGGGAAAAAGATCATTGAAAGCAGCACAGTTGCAGGGCTGAGCATCCCCTATAGGCCCATCCCATGACACCGCTGGGCACTGGTTCCACCGCCGCCACCACCACACCTGTTTCTCCCCAACAGAAAGGTAGCGCTCCTAACCTTAATCTTCCAAATGCTGCTTGAGCATTTGAATTTCTGCACATCAATCTCAGGGCCCCGTCCTGCCTTGATTAATGGTCCCCATCTATCACGGCACCATGTGGCGCGCAGGCCTTGCCCCGCCAGACAGCTTTGCTTTAGAATAATGGGCGCACTCCATCCCAGTCCCTACCATGCAATGATTGTGCATCTTTGCGATCTATCTGTCAAGCCCCCCTGTCAAAAGCGACGACAGGGGACGGCGCGGGTAGAAGCAATCGGGACGAGGGACGAGGGGGGCACTGCGGCATGACATTTATGTACAGTACGTTACTGACTTTCTTTTATTGTGGCTAGCTGTGCTGACTGATAAACAGAAATATTTTCCCGCCGCCGACGCCACGTGCCTCATTCTGTTGCACATGGGAGCGTGAAGCCTTGGAGACATTCAGTCTGCCATCAATAATGTTGGCAGGCAAAGCAAAGCCACTAATGGTGACTCCAGGTTCTTTTCATGTATGGTCGCTTTCTTGTGTCTCTAATATCCCAAACTATATTATGTACGTGAATATGCTCACTTGTATATATACGCCCAGAGTCACCGTCTCATGAAACACCCCCACGACTCGAGGGATAGCTCCTTTGCAAACCAGCTGGAGAAACAAAGCGCGAGCACACCGTCACAGTGGTCTAAAAAAAAAGTGCCTTCCCTCTGTTTAGGAAACGCTTGTTTTCACCAAAATTCTGCAAATAATTAGCTGCAATTATGTCTGTCTCTCACCAAAGCAATTACATGCCACATGATCGGGCCTCCTTACATGGGCACACCAGCATTCTGTGGAGTCAAGAGCTATTCACGCTTTAAAACAAGTCATTCATCACTGTCATACGAAATATGCTTCACTCTTGATGGCGCCTTTGTGCGTCCCATTACAGGCAGACAGGAGAACAAAAAAAAAAAAACCCTCCGTCCCTATGGAAAACACACAAACCGGGCAGAAATGTGTCTTCCTCCAATTGAGAGCTCGCTCATAACGGCGGTAATTAAAGTGCCATATCGCGTGGCGGCGTTTCTCCGGGCAAAAGAACGAGTGCGACCGAAGTTACACGTCGGATCTAACCAGCACATCTCGGCGGCTTGATATTCTCTGGCATTGTTTTCTAAATGTCGCAGCCCTATTACATTGCCCACTGGGATCTGCGCCGATACGTGGGAGTATTGTGTTGCTGCCTGTTGCTGACATTTCGACCGGCTGGATATTGCTGCTGCGTTTCCCAAACATCACCCACCGGTCCGCTGCTCATGTCTGTCCGTTCCAGGTGTGAGGGTTAGACTACACACACACACGCGCACTCACACACACACACACACACACACGTTTCATAATCCAAGAATCATTAAATATTACATCTGAACTCCTTTGTAGGCCAAAATCAAACAAAATACAAGTGTTCTACGAACCTTATTTAGAGGAAATAAGAGGAATGGTTTGATACGTAATATCAGGCAATAAAATGTGTTATCACGAGAATAAATCGAGGCACAAATTATACATGCAGGCTTTAACAGACAAGATGGTGATGCATTCAGAGTTGGCAGACAGTTTCAGACACAGATAGCATATTCTAGGGGCAACGACACTTGAGATTTCAACACCTACAGTATGTGACATCCTTATGGCCGAGTGATCTAAGATTCAGACTGTGATAGTGTGATAATAACAACGGGTCCTGTTCGATGC
>OMLP01044405.1:30849-71689 GCA_900302685.1 Spondyliosoma cantharus
TATTTTAGTAAGTGTAATCAAAAAAACATGTTGAACTTATTGTCTGTGCTTGACAACATTTCCTACCTGCTTAAAAAATCCCCAAATTGTTGTCAGTTACATTATTTGGTTGAATTGACATTTGCTGGGCCAAAAGCTGTCCTGTATTATTTACTTTCAACACAGTTCCCACAGTGAGTAGCATGCAGCATCTGATGACACAACATCTGTCATCTACTTTTGTCTGTTAATGAAATAAAGATTAGACAAGCAAGAACGTAGGATGTTCTGAATGCAAACTCCATCGGGGAAAAAAGCTCTAGTTTATCAGTGCAGTATCTGTGATCTAATGGATGTGACCGTGATTAGTAAAGTGGTTGCATATTCATCTGTGGCGCAGTCATCTGTGACACCGGTGGAGGTTCCTAGTGAATCAGTGGGCAATTGGCCCCAATCCAAATGCAGACCCTGCATAAATTATAATAATCGTGCTTCCTCCCGGTACCGTGGGCCACGCTGGTTGCCTCACTACGGAGCTCAAGCACAGGCAAGGTGACATTAAAGCGCTCTTGCGGCTCAAGCCCTGATGGACCCTCGCAACGTAATCTCTCTCTCTCTCTTTTTTTTCCTTTTTTGTATTTTTGGCTGCGAGTCGCAGTTAATCTTTTTTCTCTCTCTTCCATCTACAAGGTTGTCGACCCTGATAACTAAACCTTGACTCCGTTTTTCTTACCCCTCTTAAGTAAGTGTTTAGTCTGTGTACTCTATTGTATCAATGTGCGGCAATTTACAACAAAGAATATACGCTGAAGGATTTATAATGAAGAGATTTCTTTGTGCACCGTTTGATCCCTGAGGAGAACAGTCGTTCTTGAAGTTATTTTGGTTGAGGCGTTTTTTTGATCCAAGAACATTTCAATTTTCAGAAGTCAGTGCCATGAAAGTAATTCAAGAAACAAAATCAATTTTAGCTTTATTGTTTCTCTGTTTGCCTCCATAAAACAACATTGCAGTGATGTAATTCTTTTCATGCTTGCTGTGAAACTTTTAAGCCCGCTAGAAGTTACCGCCCCCCTCTCTCTCTCCGAAGGGTTGACCTGGAAAACACTGCCAGACAAACTCATTTGAACGGCATCAATGAAGGTGACCCCTGAACAGCAGGGCGCACACTGCAGTGGCAATGCTTCAAACGCTATTTAACTGAAAATCAGACGATCCCGCTTTATTCTCATCGAGTTCTCCTGTCAAAGAGTCATTCTGGAGATATAGTTGTGGGTAATGTTGCAATTAGTGATGTGTTCTGCATTTAATTTTCCATAAAATGAGGTTCTGCCGGAGCAAAGGCAGTGTGTGAGCTGGGGACTGCGTAGGCCAAGGCAGGAAGAAATCACTTTGGCCATGATTTGAATTGCTGATGAGGAAAAAACCTCGACTGAGGCTTTGCTGCAATCTCAAAGCTGCTGTTCACCTTTATCATCAAATGCAACTTTATCCGTTATAATGGCACTTTAATATACCTTACACCGAAGATGTTTATTGATTATTGCTCCGCCTCATCCTTTAAAAGGCAACCCTTACTCTGCGCATCCATCCTTTCGCCGCGGTGAAATTGTACAGTTTACTCTTAATGACTCTTTTGTAATTGCTAATTTTGGTAATTACACCAACCGCCTCCTCTGCCCGTAGCACATTCACGTTATGTATGGGGGAAAAAAAAAATGGATGAGAGTGGTGCAGCGCTCTATCCCTCTATCCGTCACTATTTATAGCCCAAACAATTAAGCAGAGGAGACCTTCATTAGCCTGCTGCTATTCAGCGGGACCCTGAGTCGCCTTGCCAGCCAGCCAAACAGGTGTTCCTTAATAATCACTGCTGAATTGCCAGCAACACTGGTTTGCGATTTTCCCTCCATATGTTTCAAGCTGTTAGCGGTCCTCTGCTGAGAAATGAATGACTTTCTAAAGCTCATTACAATATCTTACAGTATTTACAGGTGGCTGTTGGCTGGCAGCTTGACCCTAAAATGAAACAAAGCGGCAATGTTTGTGATATTCAGCGACAGTATCAAAGTACTTTTTTTATCCGCAGAAGTTATCACTACATCAGCTGCGTTATGATCAAAATATACTGTTATTGTCAAACCTGTACACCTACTACAACGTCTATCTTTTACTCTTTGAAATTTCCCTGCGTTTGCGTCTCCTCTGAGGGATGAACATGCAGTATTTTTATGAGGATGTTAAGACTCCGCAGATGTGCTGTGGCAGAGGATACATATTCATATGGAAGGACTTATTCACTAGGCACATTTATTACAACCAAACGCAAATGTCCATTTTTACCACGGCACATTAGAGGGCAGGCTGCGATTCTCCACTGCAGCCGTGCCAAAAACCAGGAGATGAGAGGCGGCCAGAGGTTTTGTAAATACTGCAGTGGCATACCACCACTTGGTCCAATTAGGCTTCGGTTCATTTGTTATCTCATTGAGCAGCGATAAAATATAATCACTGTGGGTCGTGTATCGGGGGGTTTGGTTGTGGTTTGGTAATCTTCATTTTTCACCCCCACCATAACCGCACATGCATGCGATGTGATAAATGTATGAAAGCACTCAATAGCAAAATGAATGCACGAAAAAATAGAACACTATTAAGTGTTTTGTTTGGATATTAAGCAAATCCAAAAATGGATTCAAGCAAATCCACAACTGCTATTCTGAATGAAATGTGCGAACCAGTCATTATCAGTTATTTCTGAAAACACATAAAGATATCGGTTTAAACATAAAAACATATTGCAATCCTGCAGTCAAATGTCTAAAAAAGACTGAGCCCTTGAGTTGTATACTTACATAATCTAAAATGTCTCAAACAATGTTCAAACCCAGAGAAATCCCAAACTAATGTTGTGTTTCATTAGGTTGAACATGAATAGCACTTCAAAACTATCCTGCTTGTAAACTTGTGTACCTGAGTCGAGTCATCAGCAGTGGTGGTTGTTAAATGGTGAAATAACTACCAGCACATCAAGTTTAACTGCAGGATCATTCACCTTCACTCATGCAGTGCCCCAAACAGCCACATGTGCGTGTCAGGCAGTCTCAGAAGATCGCTGCTGCAGTCAGGCCGATAAATAGGAGTGAAGATAAATAAAGGTGATCTCTTAGGTCTCGCCACGTCAGTAAACAGTTCCGGATAAGAGCAGAATCAGATGTGACTGTGTCCGTCTTAGCCTCCACAACTCTAGTCGGCTCTGAGAATCTCCTCCCTAGAGAACAACTCGCCGAATGTCTTTTTTGTTTTGATTAAAATCAGAGCTTGAACCACAAAAACACAAATATGACCACACACATTTCCAGACTTCCATTATCTCTGCTTTGCCACTGATTTAAATCACAGCTGTAGAAAAAAGCTAGAACTATATATGAACATCTCAGACTGAGTGGTCCTTGGAAATAATTTTTTGGGTGCTGTAAATTTATATCCAGGATTCTGCATAATTGTGTCTCAGTTCTTTGCACCCCCTGTATTATCAAACACCTTTCCTCTAAAAGGGTCTGGCCTGGTCCGGACTCTGCTCCATGCCCATTAGGAAACTGTCTGCTGCTTTTAAAGGAGATGAGAGGAGTTAATGTGATTGGACACCATGAAAGCCTGCCCCAACTTCATCTGCTTATAATATATTCCTCCCTCTAACAATGTATCCATTCTGCCTCAGCCTCTTTTCCAGACTGTGCTACACTGTGCAAGGCTTCTGCTTAACTCTGGTTACCAAAATTAGACAGCCACATCCACTGCAAAGTTTGTTTAATTTGCATGTGGTGAATTCATTAATTTCCTGTCACATATTAGTCTGTCTTGGCACGTCTTGGGAGTGCCACACATCCTCTTTTTCCTTTTACTGTATTGCCACAGTAAGCTACATTTCTGCATTTCTCTTGTAGTGTTCAATGCTTGCTTGCATTCATCATATCCAGCGCTTTCTCTGTGTATGTCATCCACTGACAGAATGTAAACAAAATTGATAAGTGTGAGTAGATGCAGAATAAATACTGTTGCCCTTTAAGTTACAGATAAATCTCGACATCTTTCCTTCTTTCTATAATTGAAACAAAATTCTGCTGAGACATCTCACATTATGTTTCATTTGCACGTACATTAAAAAGCTTTACCAGCATTCTGCAATTCTTTCTCCGTCTTTTTAAAAACGATCCTTACCATCAGGGAATGAGCCATTACCTGCATTAAGTGATGTCTCCCACTATGATAAAGTGATATTTCCATTCATTCAGTCACTGCCTACCTGCAGCATTACACCATCTTAAATAGTGCTGTCAGTCTGCAGTCTCTGTATAATTATGATGAAATACTAATTAGGGCAGAGCTGACCTGTGCTGACATGCCCACGCTCTGAAATGTCTACTCCAGATGGCAGCAGGTACAAAGGATGCCTGGGGAAGAGACCTTTTCCAGGGTTGTCTGTATTAGCATAGGGAGGACCAGTCCTAGTAGGTTAAGATTCTTAACATGTCTCATTTGGTTTGGACTGGAAATGAACAATCTGGTCGATGTGTGTAAAGAGTGTCTGTGGAAGGTTGCTGAGTTAGAGAGCACCAGGATGCAGATCTCGTGGGTGCTTCTGGATAGGACCCAACAATAATCCAAAAATGAGTATAACATATATTTACCCTCAAGAGGATGGCTGAAAGTGATGAATATCATCATCATCATGGGGTGGAATTTCAGAGGCTCTTTTTCCTTAACTTGACCATTCTCTGATAAAGTGTATTTCTCCAGATAAAGCCTCCATTTAGTGATATATATTCAAATACCACAAACAGATGACCAAAGGGTTAGCAAAAGCCATACAAATCACTCAAACACCAATCTAAAGACAATGGGAAGGCAATATACTGAGTTACCAAAACCGAGGATCAAAGATGTGTTTTAAAATGGGATTAAAATAACGCGTGGGAGCATAAAAAGGATAAAGAGGATTGGCCCGAGAACTGAACCCTGAGGAACCTCAAAAGGGAGAGCTGCTGAGGCCGATGCAGAGTCAACAAGCTTGACAGAGTCGTACATCTAATGCCAACAGAATGCCCCAGGTTGATTAAGGGTCTCAGTCATCCAGGTTATAGTTTCTGAGTGTTGTATCATAGGCAACTGGACATGTTTCAGTTTCTTGAAAAAAACTGAAACAATACAGCACTGAGAAGAATGCTCCAGGCAAGAGATGAGGACATTATTATGATTATGGTCTAGTTGTCGAATGCAGCAATGATAAGAATAAGAATAGTGAAATCCAGAGAGACAGTATCTGATAATAAATCACCAGGGATGCAATGACAGTTTTCTTTTCTTTTATGTCCAATGCCCAAATTCTTACTTTCAACAATATCTACACAAGGCTTCAACAGTATGGTTAAATGTAGGAAAATATCTTCTTTGGAATATAAAACAGTGGTTTGTGATGGGAGGCAAACATCAGTCACCTGCATGAACTCTCAGATGAACTAGATCTCCAGCACTTTAAGCCCTTGGCCTTCACATTCTGCCCCGCTACACACTGAATGTAGGCCCACTACTACTTGTATTGAACTAAATGTTAGCACTGAACATAAATCATGTGGTGCAGAATTGTGAGATGAATTTGACAATATAATACCATCATTAATCTGCCAAGGTGAATCATCTACTACTAAAACACCTTCACTCTGCTCACAGATTTAGCCTGGATCCATAATTCTCTGGCCTCTATTTGTCTCCGTCTGATACATGTGGACAAAGGCCATTTGAAACATTTTTGAAACGCTTGTTAAAACATGTCACTCACACATACCAGCCTCACGTTGGCTCTAAGGGAAAAGTCAAGGTAGGACTCATCCTCTTAGGACCATGAATGTATATTTCGGTCGAGCCACAGTGAGTAATTCACCTACTGGCTGACCATAATTGGCGTCGATAGAGCCATGACACTAGCACGGCTAAAAGGCATCTTTCATCTCTGCTCCTCCCGAGAACGACTCTTGAGTTAGTGGTTTGGGAGAATATTGGGGTCATGCCCTTTTCAAAGTAGCTAGGCGATGCAGGATCTTAAATATATTAGCATTTTAGTCTCAGGTGTCCAAAGACTGTGAGTGTTGTAGGTCGCTGATAGAAAACAGTCATATGTGCACACACCATATTTCTGGAGTTGTCAGTGTGGTTGCAGTGAGTCTTTTTATCTCGGAGTCCACGATTCTCAGAGAAAACACATCAGTGCATAAAGGTTACATTTTCTCATTTTCGCCCCTTTTTTTGCGGTGACAGAGACATTCAAAGCCTCCAGTTAAAGCTCCGCAAACTTCTCTAAACCTGTTCCACACTACAACAGCCCAGCTGGCAAGAGCAACATCATCAGCAGGGCACAGAAGAGAGGGAGCGAAGAGGTCAGTTCTCTCTTTTGCTCTTTCTGTCTCCAGCTCCCTGACAGCCTGCGATACCTGCCACTTTACTGTTCACCTGGGGAGAGTGTAGTATATAGATAAGCACTGAGATTCGCACAGAAACATCCACAAGTCTAGGTCTGAGGAGACAGTTACTGGCTGAACTGCACATCTTATGAGACTCTCATTGGATTAGGTCAGAAGCCCGCAGCGTGATCTTGCCGCACATTCTACCCACGGACACGCAATTCCCAAAATGATCAATTTGATCCCTAAGAATAAAGATATCTTTGCAAGGACAGAGGCAGCAAGAAGTTACACTTGGGCATTTATGAATCCACACACACACTTACATACACATGTTTGGAATAATTCTGGTTTCTGACAATTTATGTCAATATTTTTTAGAAACCCAGTTGCCAGGATATATCGAAGGCTGACATGTTTGCCAAATCACACCACTGGATATTTTTAGGGATGCCTGGAGACATTTCTAGCCATTATAGTGGTGACAAAATGGGTGCTTTTTTTTTTAAGGAGAGCAGCAGACATTTCCAGTGGATTTTGTGGCTATTTGTTCATCTCCGTCTGTGAGCGTCTAAGTTCTGCCACAGCAATCAGCTCACGCAAATAAAGGTCCTTCTGTCGATTATTCCACAAATTAGGGACGGCAAATATATTTGTTCATCAGTTTTACTTTTTTTTTTTTAAACTGCATATACACTGACAAACAATAAACTGTAATATCTTCTGGCATGTTGTTCAGCTTTGACCTACTGACCAGATTTAGAGGGCACAATATGAGATTGTTCTCTGATGAGATCTTTCAAGTTCATCCCCTGATAAAGTGTGAGAGATGACCCCTCATGCTTCTTGCCCCTTTGGACTTCACTGTAGCGCCGTTCCCAGTTCTCCCAATCAATAGAAAATAATTGGCATCACGAGGAAAAGAGCACTCAAGTTGTATGGTTCTCTAAATCTATTCTATTTCTCTTTATATCTGTTTCTAAAGGCTCGCATTTTTTCTTTCTTTGCGAAAGCATATTTATCTGTCTGTATAAACTAATTCAAGCTGAAAAAAAAAGAAAAAAAAAAAGACAACAACAAAAACAAACACTTGATCTGTTACTGCAGCAAATGTATTTGAAGTGCTGCGTTTGTAGTCGTCCGTGTTGTAACACTAGAACACATCAGTAGATTTAGGTAAAAGCCAGGTGTGGCTCACTCCAGAGGTCCACCGGTGGGCTCCCTGTGTCTCACTTGTTTTTGATGCTGCTCCTATTGTTTTCCTTGTTCAATAATATATGGCACATATGCTTGCTACTGAGACTAATGTTTTCGGTGTGGGATTTGTGCTGGATTAAGCTTCAAAAGAATGGCTGACAGTCTATTGTTCGATGCTGGCATGCTCAGTTCCCCATAGGGCTGCGGGTTTAGCGCAGTTTGGGTTGTGCGAGAAGGAAACAGAACCAACATTATGCAATCGAGCGTTTTCTTGCCATTGTGTGTAGAGTGTGCAATCTGGTTGATGGCTAAACAGTGTAAGCTGAGAGTAACAACACGTGCGTGACAATTGAAGGTACCGTGCAGCAACCGCCACAATCATCCGCGCATTCACTTCAGGCGGACGTCGCGTTGTTTAACACAATGGTCGTGTGACGCGCGTCCTATCATAATGAGCGGTGAGTGAATGAATCAAATTCTGCTCACTTTTTTTTTTTTTTTTTTTTCCTCAAGTGATCCCGGCTTGATGGAAGGACTTCATCAATCGAACTAATTGAAGTATGTTTGCTGTGGTTTTGATGACGCATATAATTTCATTATGCATGGGTGAATGCATTTTCTAATATCTTAATCAGCGGCAATTACAGGCCTTTCATCGTCACATCACTGCTTCAAGAATCACAAGTGGCATCAAGGGTTGTGCACACATGGCTCATCGCTACATCGTCTCTCAGGGGTAAAGCCCTTGTCCAGCATTTCGGAGGCCCTGATTGCATGCAAACAGACGACGGCGTAATCTAAATGTGTGTGCGATGCTCTCTCTTATCTCAACAGGCCTGTTGGTGACAGAGGAGTGTGATTGCGGTAAATAGAAACCGCCCACCGCCAGTCCTCCAGGACACAGGACACCAGTTTCTGCTGCACTTGATTCTCAGTCTTGTTTAGTACTTGACAATTACCCTTATGTGTGATTATAATTGATCTGTTATAGGTTGGACAAGACTTATCAAGCGCGGGCACCTGCGATTGACATCGTGGGTGCCTGGATGTGGTTCACGCGGCTCTTTGATTAAGTTAGAAGACGACAAAAAAAAGAGGCGTATGTGTTTCCAGCAGAGACAATGTTCGGCTCTCCGACAGAAAAAGCAGCGATTTATTTTTGCAACCTGAGCAGCAAATCTCTCACACAGAGGTCCGTGCATTTGCACAGCGGGTGTGCCAAACTATTTGCCTTTTAACACCAACATCAAACACACCTCATTTATAATACTTTATGTGCCGACTATCCTGAGATATTCGGATACACTTTGATCTTTTCTATATTGAAACTGCGGGGTGTTCCACTATTCACGGCTCTGACAGTGTAGGAACAGTATGCAACAAGCCCTGTGCAGGCACTAACAGCAGAGAGGGATAGGCTATACGTCCATTCCCCCCTCCCCAAGTCTCGGGGTGTAACTACACAACACAAGCTCTCAGACCCAAAGTAATGAATTATGCTGATGTCCAAAGACGGTAAATCAAGCAATGCCTGACAGGTAGCATGATTACTCTCGCAGAAGGGAACGGTAGCTTAGCAACACAATTACAACAAGTTGATCTTGGTGGAGAAGGCTCGCCATGCATCAGCTAGCCTGTCAATTCTGTGTGAGAGGAGCCGTGGGGCATCAATCCCTGCAGCCTGGGCTGCAAAGGCGACAGAAAAACGAGACTTTCTTGAAATTAGGTTGTTTTTTTTGCTTTGTTTTTTCAAAGGGAAATATTAATAACAAGCTGGAGGGTGAACACATGATGAAATCTGCCAGGCGTTGCGTATTATCTTTTCTTCTTCACCAACGTTAACCTTGCCCAATGTCAGTTCTTGGGAGGTCAGTGGCTTGTAAATCAGTAGATCACAACACTCAGGCTAAACAATCGGAGGCATCGATGCAAGAAACAGGTATTGATATTAGGCAGAGGTCTGTGTCACAGCCAAAAAATGTGTGTGCGCAAAAGTTGGAAACTTGGTGTTACTCACCGGTGTGTTTCACATCTCGGTCCAGGGCGTCCCTCAGGACGAATGAACAAGATTCGCCAGCGGTGGAAATGAGGCAAGAGAGAATTTTTTCAGCTGTTTTCTTCTTCTCATAAAGGGAATTTACTTTTGCTTCTCTGTTTTTCTTGTCTCTGTTTTCCTCCCACATTGACCCAAAAACTCAATAGCCATACAGGAAACGGGAAAAAGAAAAGACAAGCCGGGGCCTACTTGGAACCCAACTTGTCATATGTTCTCCTCGACGCCAGTAACTCCCCTGACTTCTTTCCACTGGATGAGACGGAGCTGCGATAAAAGCCCCCGGAGACGACAGAGGAGTACTCAGGAGATTTGCATAATGTGCAGAATGCCTCTTGAGTCTTGTCGCTGGTACTAATGTCTGACCTGTAGAGAGACGGGCGCTGATTCTCATTCAAGCCACACTTTCCCTTGGCATGAATACCCCTTCAAATCAAGACAGAGCAAAGGGAGATAGATGGAGTGAGTCAGGAGAAAAAAGGCAAAGCTGGAAAAGCCAACATAGTATTCCAGAAATCATATAGCTGGTGGCGAGGTTTTTGTGCTCCCGGTGCGTATCCCCCGTGTGCCTCCGCCTCCACCTTGTCTCCAGCTGTGGTAGAGGCACTGACTGATAGAGCAGTGCTGCCGCCGCCGCCGCCGCTGCTGCTGCGTCCTCCCTGCTACAGCAGCAGTCTCTGCTCAAATAAATGCCTGGTCTGTCACAGTTCTCTGCTGCAACGCATTAGATTCATCCTTCCTCTCTCTCATACACTCCCTCTCCCTCTTTCTGCCCTCCTCCCTCCTTGCTGACTCTCCTTCGTTCACTTGCACTCAGTCACACGTGAGGAGACACAGTGGGAGCCCGGAATACAAATAGGCTGTCTTCCTTAAAGACGTGATTGTGCTCCTTGAATCTGATGATTTTTTTTTCTTTCTTCTTCAGCCAGACTGAGGGGATTGATAGAGTAGATGTGATCTCTAGATCCCTGACTCAGTGTCTTTGATCTGCCTTATCTCCAACAGACTAAGCTGTCTGTGAGTCCTGCTCCGACTCTGGACGGCAGACTATTCCAATCAACGGAAAAAACGAGAAATTGTCCTAGAAGAAGAAGTCTATTTCAAGATCACAGCTCTTGAGAAATCCTAGTTCAATTGTGTATCTGCGCAACATGCCAGCGGCTTTGACTTAGTGGCACTGCTGTTCCAGCTGGGTAAAATAACTCAACATGGACCTAACAAGACACACTGAAAAGCCACGATAGATGAATGTTTGATCTTGGAAATGGACATGGAAAAAATGGAGTATACTAAACCTTCTGTTTGCATTAACAAAATAAAATGCGATAGTGGAAATGTGACAACAAATTAGTTCCCATAGTCTGTAAAAAAATAAATAATAAAAAAGACAAAAGAAAAGAAAAGGAAACCACACAGGCTGCAGCTGCTTAAAGGATTTTAATTTTGTAACGGATATTAAATGATATCATTTCGGATGTCGCCAAAACAATCACGATGATCAGTTTTTACTCATCTTTTTACATATTAAAAATACATATTGGAATAAAATGTCCCAAAACAACGAGAACTTTGCTCTATAATTTGTTGATTTGTGTACTCACATGATGTTAAATGTTTCCAACAATGTTTAAACCCAGAGAAATCCACGAGGTTACTCACGCTAATGGTGCGTTGCGTCAAGTGGACGTTGCTTCCTGGATAGGGAAGTCGGCCGAACAAGGCTACATTTAAGGTGAGTAACATTTTAAAGCACGAGCTCATAACTCATGTATTGTTTATCCTCCAGACTACTTTACTGCATTAGCTGTGAGCTAACGTTAGCCAGCAGCCTGTGTTTCTCCGTGTTTAAATTCAAGTCAAATCTCCCCATTCAGCGCTCACCACAGACATCTCTTTTTGTTTCCCTCTCCTTTCTGTAATGTCTCCATGAGATGAAGTACATTTACCATCCAGCTCCAGTCAGCAGTCAACATTACAGTAGCGTGGCATAAACACGGACAACGGAGGCCTTCTCAGCAGATCGCAGTTTGCTGCAGTCAGGCCGGTAAATAGGAGTGAAGATGAATCAACTTTTGTCCTCAAAAGCTAGAAAGTCATCTCTGAGCTCTTCTCCCTTCAATACACTGCTTCAGATCGGCACAGAATCCAATGTGACTCTCTATTTCTCAGGTCTGGCTAGGGGTTAGCAGCAGCTCCTCCCCACAAAACACTCTGCAAAAAGTTTGTTTTTTCAACAATACATAAATAAATAGTAATATGCAATTTCCAGGTTTACAAATTATAGTAATAATGTTTGAGAAAACACATCTTTGCAAGAAGTGTTAAATAAGCGTTGATTAAATCTACAGTGTTTAATTTAGCTGCAGTTGTGATTGTCCTGCTGTGGCGTCTGAAGAGGGTCTGCCCGAGGTGTGAATTAAAGAAGAAATGTCATCACGTTCAGTCGGCGAGCACAGAGAGCAGAGGTGGCGAGGCAAAATTGCAGCGCATCCTGAAAATGTTCTCGGGAGGTGACGGCACTTTCATGTAATGCGAATAAGAACATGCGTGTACAGACTTTAGTTATGATCGGTCGATGGAACAGTGACTTCAGCTACTGTCTTTGTTTTTGACTTCACACGGTCTCTTGCATCACTTTGTGTTCTGGCAAAGTTGTGAGAGGCGTTAATAATTGCTAATCTGGCATTAATTGTCCGCACTGCAACTAATCTGCCGGAGGCGCCTCTCTTGACTGGAAAAGCACACGTGTGACAAACAACATTAACGATGGATGTGTTGCTTATTTACGTTTGGCGTCATTCCAGCGCGCCGACAACAAAGGGTCCTTTAATTGCCGTCCCTAATTGACATTAGTGGTGTTATTAGACACAACTTTATTGACAAGAAAAAGTGCCTGTGAGAGCAGAAAGAACATAGACTCCCAGGACGGTAGATGACCTACAGCACTGGACCAAGCTTCAGTTTAACACACGCTCTTAGTTTTGGAGTTACACTGTTGCAGATTGCAGACCTGTTTATCTGCTCTGATTGTACCAGGCCTTTTATTCCCTTATCCCGTCTTCTCACTGCAGACTGGGAGCCCGACTGACTATCTAGTAAAGTGCCTGTTAACTTTACCGGACTCGTCAGATGGATCTGATTTGGGGTCAGCTGGGGAGTTGTGGCTTACTGTATCACAGACAGATGGATACAATTAAATTCCTGCTGTGCACTCGAGATGTTGAACACCTTATTTGTGGCTTGACCGACGGTGTGAGTGCTCTGGGGAGGCTGTGATTTTGAGAAGGCTTATGAGATCTCGTAGAACGGCTTTGCATTGGAAGATCACAGCTGGTGGTGCTGAGCTGAGAGCTATAGATTATATAATGACGTATTCAATGGCGCACAATATTCGTTTTTAATTGTTTTTCATTCATTTGAAACAGCAAGATATCTTTATTCTAATATATTAATTTGAAAATATTTTGCACAACAGCAGAACCCCAACATACTACAGGTTAAAGAATCCATATCGACTACAGTCAACCACAGTGAGGAGTTAAAGAGGGAGAAAAAATCACCAGACTCCCTTTCAAAATCACTAAATTTTGAGAGTTTTTGACTCCGGATTGACTTCTTGAAGCTTGTGAAACACTGACTGTGACAAAGCCTTAATTATTTTGGACTTCCTGCAAATTTGGCATTTGTTAAACGTTAATTTCCATCTTTTTTTGTGCATTTGTGGATGTGTTTATTTGCATATAGGGCAGGGAAGCGAGAACCAATCAAACTCGTGACTTTTTAATCAATTGCTGTTTTTTATAATACCTTGTTTTAGGGGGTGCTGCAGCCCCCTCAGCAGCCCTACTTCCTGCATCCATGCAGCATTAGGGCAGTATTAGAAATATTAGAGAAATGAACAATAATCTTTTGAGGGAAACCATTTATTTCATGATATAACTATGCTGTTATCCAGCTGTCAGATGACTAACATCCTCCAAAGAAATATAAACATTGTTTTTTCATTCTGTACTAAGGAACCTATATGCTTCTCACTGCAGTCTCTGTGTAAGTAATACAGAGTACACCAAGACAATAAATTATAGCAATGTTCTGTTCACTTATTTATGTTCCAGGATATACTGTATGTGCTTCTTAGCTTAGATCATTCAAACCATTACAATAATTTGTGCTCCCATGTACAAGGCAGCTTCTATGTAATAGTTGTTAAAAAAAAAAAAAAACAACAACAAAGCTTTAAGGTCTATTTCAGATCCAAGTTAAAAACTACAGAAATTACCGATCACAGAGTTCAAAAACCCAGAGTCAGGTTAAGAATAACCTCCAGATCCTCTTTTTTTATGTGCTATTCCATTACCCAGCTCCAGAGGGTGATTTCGCAATCTCTGACCATTTATGCCTCCGATTATCTTATCTTGTTTCCATGACAGCTCGAGCTCTCGTGTGTTTAACTTGGAACTGTGTTGATGTGTTTTTTTTTGTTTCTTTTTCTTTCTGAGTGTGTTGCTGCTCCGTCTTTGAAACAAACATTGTTTTGTCAGCCCTTCGTGAACATATGAATATGGTGGGTTTTTTTTTTCCAACCGCGCTTTTTTAATCCCTTCCCTCCGCCGTGAACTGTGCAGCGTACAGACAGATGGCATTTTATTTTTGTATTCCGGATCGGATTCATGACACACGGAGTCAATTAGATTCTTGTGCTCTTTCTCTCGCGCGCGTGCACAAACACAGAAAACTGAAACAAAAAAAATGTCGAGACCAAATTCCAAAGCACATGATGATTGTTTTCTATGTATGCTCTTCATGCTATGTGCAGCGATCAATACTGGGTTGGCATGCATTGATTTTCATCTATTTTCACAAGCTTTTACTCCGCCTTCACTGTCTCATTAGCCCTTTTCTCAAATCTCCGAAACAAGCTTAGTGTCTTCTCGTTCTCGTGTGAATCTGATCTCTGCAGAAACCGACTTTCTGACGCAGCAGCCTTCAACCTTTTAACGCACCACTGCGTGCAGCTGCCGACCACGGCGACACCGACGCGAGACCGACGTTTCTAAGAAAGAAGAAAGACAATGTGACAATAACCTCTTCATCTTTTGACTTTAATGTGAAATAATTATTCCAGGCTTCAGACCTCGGGCATGTGGCTCCTCCTTTCCTGCGTCCTGACTGTTTCACTTTACAGCCATTGCTCCGTATTTTCAACATTAACTTGAGACTGATTTATTGAGGTTAATATCATGCAAGTAGGGTCTTTAAGTAGGAAATTAAAACTTTCCTCCGTTTGCACTCATTGTGAGTTGCCTTTGGAAGTAACATCGTCTAAATGGCCTGGATGCAAAATGTAAACGTTCGCTTTCTATCATCGCAGCACATCTGTTCAAGCGTGACGTTTATTTCTGAACTCAACTTGGACCCCGCATTTATCAGAATCCCTCCGAGGAAGCACAGCCGAAGTTTGACTTGGGCTAAAAATAACCGTCGGGTCATTTTGGGAATTGACGGAATCAGAATTTGTGTGATACCGAGAGCAGACGCACACAGCGAATGCACATGAACATCTCTCCTGCTTGGAGTCGCGCCAGAAGAAATTAGCTCTCAGTTGAGTTCGATTTGTGTTTGAGTTCACGTTTTTTAAAGGGACAGTTCGCCCCAACATCAAAAGTACGCTGAGCCTCTCACATCAAGGTCTGCTGATAATCGGAGTCGTGATTTCTGGACAGAGCGATTGCTGTTGAGTTTTTGAAATGTTTTTTTTTCTAACACCAGTTTCATCACATCAAAGTGAAGGCAGGAATCCCTACAGCCAATAAAATATGTACTTTTGATTTTGAGGTGACCTGTCCCTCCCTATAATGCAATAAGGTAATGAAAACATCACCAGTCAAACCTTCAAAAGGAGGAAAACGGTGTATTCGTTTCAGGAACGTTGCCGTCGCCCTGACACGTATCTGATGTTTTTGCAAAATGTTTCACGTCTAAATGAAATGTGCACATCAAAGAGAAAACAACACAGGGAAGCCACCGTCCCTCAGAACCGTAGACCGCCAGTCTCCCCCCGCCTGCTTTTAACCCGCTGGTATGATGTCTGCCTGCCGTCACGCAGCTGGTGGCACGCACACGCTGTACACACACTCGTGTGTGAAGTGCGGTTGGCGTAGATACGGTGAGAATCGACATCGCGGAAGAAAAGAGAGCACAGGAGAAAGAGAAAAGGTATAGCTGAGAGGGAACACAAAGTAGAGTACTGCCGGGGAGAAAAGTGCCCCTAAATGCTGCATATAACCGTTATCACAAGCGGTACATGGTTGGAGTTTGGAAAAGAGTAAAACATAGGTGGGCCCCCTCCTTAACATGTCATATCACAATAGCCCATCTTTCCCAAGTTGATTCTAATCTTAAAAAAAAAAAATAATGTAATTGTGCAATGGAAAGCTGAAAATGCATTTGCAAAGAAATAATCTATAAAATAAAAACCCGTATTCTCTTTTCTGTCAGGTGAAAGCACCTCCAGTTACTCAGAGCTACCAAAGCTTCACAATGATGAATTCATGTCCAGTGAGAGCAAACAAATACTCCATAAAAGCACAAAAAAGATGTTTGATTATCTGTCTTCTAATTAACAATTCATGGAAGTGAAGTTGACTATTGGAACTGGAGATTGTTGGCTGGTCTTGACTATTTCGTTTTTCTTTTTTAAAGATATCTCACTGGCACAAGTGATAATTAATATAGCATAATATCTCTAAAAGTTATTCAACAAATATGCAGGATAGATGTGAGAGGCCGTTGTGAACAGAGAGATCATGGAGATTTTTCCAGGACTAATGCAGAGATCCAGTCTGAACTATTAACTATTATTAGGCATAAGAAGATTGTTTTTTGGTATTTCCTTTCAAATTTTATTTTGAACACAACTGAAGATGTTGGGATTGAAATGCAAGTACTGTTTCACACTGTACTTGCATTTTATTTTTTCATTACTGGAGATAAAAGGTGCCAGAGTAAACGTTGGCAATGTACGTTTCTGCAAACCATGGATGTGATGAAACTCGACGTTTCTTTGTGTCACATCTTTCTCACATTTCTTTAGGTTCAGTTTTTCGATTCGCAGGGTTAGGAAAATATCGTGATTTGGCTCAAAATACCTGCTTCTATCGGCACACAACCTACGATTTCCCTTAAACATATCCACTGGTGTCATGTTTACAAATGCTGAAATGCTTGGTCTTGATCTGCATTTTAACAGTCTGGTTATAAATATGTCATGCGAACAGGATTTGACACGTATTGTGGAAATGTCAAATACGGTAGGTAGTCGCTGACACATGTCACAAACATTGACTGCCAGTATATTATCCTGGCGACTCGGCTGTCAAGGCGGTGCGGGTGTTCCTGGAAAAACATGAGGTCAATAAGGATGATACATATGCAAACTCTCACACCCAAACGGGGCGTTCAGAAGGTCAGATGGATGTCAGTCAAGCACAGTCTGTAACTGCTCACACATTCTTGAGACCGGATCGAGGTCAAAGCGAAAACATGGTTGTAGGTGCAGCTCGGGGTTGTAAGGCCTTCAAACTCAGGCATCATTTTGTAAACTCCTCACGCTGGAACTATGTTGCTGCCTCATAACCAGTAAGAACTGGTGAAGCAGGACCAAATATCAGGAAAACTTTCAAATTCTGTTCAAATGTTGTGTGTTTTAACGTGGCCGTTACTGACAGCGCTGGAATGTTAATCGTGAATAAGGTTGCGAGGTTGACATTCCCCCGTCATTTTGAGTTTCCGCGTCCCGCAAAAACAGACAACGCTGTTCGGTTTAAGTCAAGCTTGGATCAACACCCACGCGTCACGCTCGGACACCTGTAACTCACAGCCGTCAATCTTTTAAGAGACAACTCTATTTTTAAATCTTATTTTTCGGTTCCCTGAAGGATTCTGCAAATAGCAGGCTCTGCACTTCTTCGCCGTGCTTCTATCAGACAGACCATTGTAAAAAAAAAAAAAAAAAAAAAACCTTCGTAGGCAGAATAAATGTTTGTTTTCTGCCTGCGCTAATTACTTATTAGCAGCACACATATGTTTTCCCTTAAGTGATTTATACTTCACCCCCCCCATTTTCCTAAATTAATTACATCAGAGGTTCAAAGAAATGGTGGAAATGCTAATGTGGCCCACTAACACCGCCTGCTGTATGAATCCAGGTCAGAGGAGAGCGGCTCTTTGGGCACCGCATCCACGCTCGTTCCGCCCGTAGAGGCGGAGTACAGATCAAGCTACGCGCTTATGCAGAGCCAGATGTTTTTAAGATCATTAACGCTAAAGCGCCGCAGCCTTTGACAGGATCGTATCGAGACAAATTACTCTCATTAATTCCAGTTTTTAATGGTCAGTATTGGGGATTATGTCTAAGATTCGTGGTTTTGTGTTTTTGTTTTTTTTACTGTGTCGCAGTTAACAAAAGCTGGGTTGAATAATAAGTCATGCTCGTGCTGCCTCACCAGTTTTCACACATTTGGAGATTGATATTAAAAAAAAAAAAAAAAAAAAAAACACTTCCGTCCTGATGTTCAGACACAGCAAATGCCCTAAAGACTCAGAATGCGGAGCCATCAAGACTGTCACACTGCTACAGCATGACAACGTATTAATCACAAATTGCGTCCTGCGAGTGACAAGGAGAAGAGTGCACTGAGCGAAACGAGGCCCTCGGTGGGGGATTTGCCGGTGGGCCCGTCCCTTCAAATGGCATGTGATGATAACCTCCTTGTCTTCTGCTCAGAGATTAACAACCAGGCGGGGCCGCATAGATGGATATGCTCTGGTGGTCTGCTTGGACTTGAGAGGCGTAGAGGTCAGAGTCTATCTAAACAGCAGATGGCTCGTCGGGGCCTCTCAGGGAGTGTGCTAAAATGGATTGAATACACAAATCAAAGTCCGCATTTGAGCGCTCTCGGAGCTACGTGAACGCGACGGAATCCGACTTAAGTCCTACACGTGTGAATACACAGCGCGCAAACCAGAAAAAAAAAATACTGATCACTATGATCACTATAATACTCGGAAAACAGGAGGGAGAGTTTATACGAGTGCAGTCAGACGGTTCTAGTAGACGGCAGCAGTGCTAATTACACAAACTAAAGCCATAAACAGCAGCAATACACAGAATGCAGTCTTTCTTCAACGCTGCACAGCTTCCAACAACAGCTGACATTGAACCACCAGCAATTTCGGCCCTTCTCCTCAGCCAACCCTGCGTGTAAACGCCTTTTACTGTGATAATAAATACATTATAAACGTTGCCTTGGCTATCAAAATGAAAACAAAAATGTTCGGTGGCACCTGTCACCGCCTTGTGATATGAGTCGCGGCAGATGTTGTTTCCTAAAGCAGATGAGCCATTCTAACAGGGGAGGATCACACATACAGCCGCGTTTTTAAATTTGAATTCTCCTCGGAGCGCCATATTTCCAACATCTGGAGTATAAACAATCATATCAGGCGCGGCAGTCAGATGAGGACCATGCGTGAGATGAAACAAGCGTCATTAACTGGAACAGCCGAGGTGAATGGCCTCGGATGCAAATACATGTACTAAATGGACTCTGGATAGAGAGCACATTACACACGTTTTCAAACTAAAATGCACAAATGTCAAATGTCAAAATGCACTGGTTCAGAGCTTTCAATGAACTATAAAGTGGAACGCATGACAAGAAGATATTCGGGAGTTTGACACATGTAATTGTGAAATAATAAGTAACATATTACATTTACATCAAGACGTATTCCTAATCCAAAATGACTGCCATTATAAAGTTAGTTTTTACGTTACAGCGTTGCCAACTGAGAAAATGTACTTGTAGAAGAGCACTGCTGTCCTGTCAAAAGTTATAACCCCTTTGCTGTTTCTTTAAAAATGTTGCTGCTTGTATTGTTCATAGGATTTATGTCTCCCCGTAGACGCATTCACTACACCGACAACACACATATTCTACACAGCAATCTGTAGCTCTGCAGGCTTATGACAAACGCAAAATGTCCTTCACAGCTCTTCATTAATCTTTTACGTTTGATTACAGAACATTAAATCAATGGTCACAGGGGCACATACAGGCAAACTAGTTCATTAAACATGTATTTTTTATTTATTTTGTAGTTTGACTGCAATGGTGAAGTTTAAATTCTTTGAAGCACATGAAAGGAAACAGAAGTTGAGGCTACCTGACAGGCAGCCTTTTGGCTGCTAATGATCAGACTGTGAACTTAGCCGAGACAGACACTTTTAGCAGCTGCTTCTGAACAAACAAGACAACACGGGCTTTTACAGACGACAGTAAATCGTGTTTCAAAATGTGACTAATGAACTACTTAACTAGGTCAACGCTTACGACATATGAAACTGCACAATATGAAGGCCGTGTCCTTACCTCACTGCCAACTTGCTAGCTAAAGCTAGCTGATACTGTTACAATACAACCACACCCCATAACTGGTCCTAATACCTGAAGGACAGAATAGGATTGCCAATGACACATTGACAATGAATCTTACGTATTTTGTCATCTAAAAGTTTCAAAGCAATTACTTTGAGCAATATTTTCTACCTGGCTTTAAATTCGGATACAGTCCATGACACAGTGAGGGTCCACAAGTATGTTGTGTGTTTCACTGGCAGGTAAAGTGAAATGTGACCCTACTGTGAGACAATAAAAAGAGTTAACATCTGCAATGGATGTTTTCACACATTGGTTTACATATGATTGAAATCCTCTCTTTTGCTGCAGCTCACCGCGCTGCTCTGTGCAAAATGTGCTGCTTTAAAGATGAGGTTGCGCACTTTCTGCTTGATACATCATCACTTGGATCTTGGATCTGTACATCTGCCGTAGAAGATTCTCTTCAAGTGTACTAAACGGTTATGTAATGAGAAGCTGACACCGAACAGAGACAATCAAAGTCCTGCAGGCGTTGGCGAGCCATGCAAATTAGATTTAGCGCAGTGCAGCTCCGAGGGGATGTCCTCTGAAGGCCAGCAAACTACTAACACATCACTCAACTTCCGATGATGAGAAGTAAGCAAGTGGCATCTGCAGAGTATATCCTCCCCCGAGTTACCTTAAAGCTTAGTTAATCAAAAACAACTTCTAATCCCGGTGTAAGACGCTGAAGATCTGTTGGGTATTACGACACACCTGCAGTACGTACAGTAAGCTGACTCCTGATGTATAATACCATCAGCGACGAGAAAAAACACCCACTGCAGAGACAGAGGAAACCGCATTCTTGATGATCATCCCTATATGCCTCTTTCCTCCACAACAGAGGGAACGTTCCCCGGGGGGAAAAGCTCCCGCACTGACTGACAGACAACCCAGTTCTTGACAATGAGTTCTGAACATCTGATATTTTCACAATTAAAAGCAGTCTCTGATGGCTTTAATTCATTGAGAAGACGTGATTCAGGCTTCAATTTATTCATCCACCGAGGCAGATGGTCGTGTTATTTTTTTTTTTTCCCTCCCTCTTTTTTTTCTTTAAAGAGCACCGCAATTTCAACACATTGCATATGAATGAGGGGGTTCCACTCCCACTACTACTTGAAAAAACAGTTTGCTTTCGCAACACACAAAGTGAGATAGAAAAGTGAGGTACGAACCGCTCGCCAAAAAAATCCGGTCAGTGCCCACATTGTGCTATGCTCAATTAGATTAAACGAGTACAGCTTTGATTCAGTTCAATGCTGCTGGATCAGTCGAACATCATTTGCAATGACGGGGCGACGTCTTTGTTCCGAAAAAGAAATACCTCTACAGTTTACAGTTTTAGCATGAAGTGTCATTTGTAAAATGATCCTTAAAGGTGGCTGCACCATACAGCCGGTACTGAAGCTCCAGAAGCCTTCAATTATCTCAGTCAGATGATTGCATGGCAGTCGTATGTAGATTAATTGTTGGTCCAAACAACACACCTTCATGCAACCACTGGGACAGAAGCTGTCTGGCGTGGCTCAGGGAGAGGCAACATTGGACCTGCCGCCATGTTACCATCGGACAAACCATTGCGGAAAAAAAAATAAGTGGTTTGTACAACATTCCCATGACAAAGGCCATTTCGCACTGGACGAAAAACCCTTGGACACCTACAAGCATCTAGTCTTTGTCTTGAGTGGGAGAGGATACAGTCGGCGCTCATTCCCAGGGTTAAACAACTGTTTAGTAGTCACGGGTATGATACCTGGGTGGACACACTGATGACATTGAAGTCGTTGATATTGTCACATACATGTGAAGGAATGATTTAAACACAAGTTTGGAATTGTGTTATAATGCGTGTTGTTAGCTGGGGGGAACGTAATTTGTCGAAAGTAAGTACAAGCTGCAACACATTTTCCTTAACCCAATTAAAAACGGGCTCACGCGAAGGTTAAAAACCTTGTAGTCAACACACAGCAAATATGTACCAATGAAATAAAACCACAACATAATACTACAGGCAACACAGAAAACATCTGACATTTTTCTTACACATGGAATTTAAATTGACACTTTTACATAAAAACCTTTCAAGGAAATTAAGTCCGGAGTTATATTTATTAAGAGCTGTGGCACTCGATTGATATAAATACTGACCAGAATCACAATATATGAAAAAAAATCTAATATTCTTTGTTAAAACACATGTTCAAAACATGACTTATTGTTATAAATGTATTACTGTAAACATTTGAAGGAATACTTGTCGCAAGCTATCCTCAGGCTTTCCTTGATGTCCAGGTCAAATTTCAACCCAATCCAGAGAAACATAAGCGATTAATGAGGCTTAAAATACACATGCAAGGAATCACAAACTTGAAATTCATATAAAAAGTAAGAAAAACTTCATGACATGAACTGGGAAATGTTCCGAATTCTCTGAGTTGGCATTGAATGACCCATTTAGTAGCGGGCGTGTGAGTATTGTATCAAAATGAACTAAACCATTCGTATTGATTAATGCATATCAAACCCTTGCAGCCAGGGGTTATAGTCTTTGCAGGTATTGATGTCTTAGTTTTTATGCTTTAGTATCGATAAAAACTCAGTAACTGTTGTTTCAAATGAGCGAATGGATGGACAAAGATATGTTAATGCCTTTCAAATGTAATCCTACTTCAAGAACACATGCAGATTGAAGTGATGTGGAGGAAGGGATTTTGGGCCCCTTGAAGATATATCACAATGGGCCCACGTCTCGACAGACCACGTGGACCCTGCACAGCTGCTGTAATTATTAATAGATTTGGATTCATTTTTACCTCCCTGCTGTATTTGTTTGCATATCACAGCGTTTCTTGTTTTGTGTTCAACAAGCTACTCAAACAAACCGCCCCTCCCGGGATTAATGAAGCCCGTAGCTGTAGATGTCATTAAACGGTTATAATTCAGTCTGCATCAAAGCGTCTGACTTGAAGGTGTTATCGTATTATTGGCTGTAACTTTAATACAGTCTCAAACTGTCGAGCATCCAATACAAACTATAGGCTGTTTTTGTTCCCACATAATTATCATTACGTGGGAACAAATAATTACAGTGTTTGATTGAAAAAGATTTAGTTTTCTTTTTGTAATAGTTTTAATCAAAAAAAAAAAAAACAGAAAGACAAATTCCCACAGTCCCCCGCGATGATGCTAACTGACATGTCATTCAACAGACTGTTGCTCACCGGGGTGCTCGCAGTGCTGCTGACAAATCTGTTGTTGAGTCTGGTAGGAGGGGCAGGAACAACTGATCTAGTATAATTAGCTTGCTAAATGCTTACCTGCAATGATTAAACATAGGTTAGAAAGGAGTCAAATTTAACTGTGAAATGTTGCTTATTTCACCGTCGACATCACGCTAACAGGTTAATTGCAGCCACTCACAGTCTACACACCCACATTTAGGCCGACAAAAACTGGGTGACGCACTGTCGCCTTTTCTTTTCTCTCTCCTGTCTTTCCTTTTTTTCTGTCCCTTTTTTTGGAAACCAGTCCTTTCGGGGAACATGACCGCGGTGCTCACTGCACAACTCCTCATCTGCTAGCAAGCACCGCACTCATGCAGATACAAGGGGCTGGTCAATGTGGACAGAGGCAAAGAGACCGTTAAAACTACATTTTGAATGTCATGTTATATTAATCCTATGATATCATATATTTATGATGGGTTAATAATTTAATATTCCTTCTTCTTGACCTAATTTTTGGGGCCTCCTGTCAGTCACGGACCCTTAGAATCGTCCTACCTTTTCCCCACAACGATGCTAACTGACATGTATTTCAACACAATGTCGCTCACCTTCTTGAGATGGTTCATTGGGTTGTGGAGGGGTGTGGGGAGTCAGGACTGCTGCCAGATCTGTTGTTGAGTCTGGTAGGAGGGGCAGGAACAACTGATTTAGTATAATTGGCTTGCTAAATGCTTACCTGCACTCATTAAACGTAGGTTAGGAAAGGAGTGAAATGTAACTTTGAAATGTAGCTTGTTTCACCGCCGACATCAAGCTAACAGGCTAATTGCAGCCACTCACAGACTACACCCACCTTTATCCGACAAAATCGTCCATTCTTTTCTCTCTCCTGTCTTTCCTTTTAGTCTGTACTTTTTCTGGAAACACGACTTTTCTTTGAGTCAGCGCTGCTCACTACACAACTCTACAACTATTTGCTAGCAAGTGCCGCTCTGGCAAGGACCGTTGGCTCAGGTAGGACCATACCATTTCATGCAGATACAGGGGGGTGGTCAATATGGATAAAGACAAAAAGACCTCTATTACTATATTTTGAATGACATATTATGTTAATGAAAGTATATTATAATATTATGATGGGTTAATAATTAAAACATTTTTTCCTTAACATAATATTTGGGACCCCCTGTCAGTCATGGGGCCTGTCTTTTCCCCCCGATGTGGCCCCAGCAGGTGGAGGTGTACGGGAAATTTCCCTCCATTGCTTGAATGTTCTGACCATTCTGATGATGATGACACACTGAGACTTAGCTTGCCAAGGCAGATATTTACATGACACAGAAGCCCGTGGTCCTGTTCGACTCTCTCGTCTGCATCGTCTGTCTCTATTTATTTACATTCGCACTAATGAGGCGCTCTGCCTATTTATGTATGCTTAGCCTCCTGGTGAGCATTTCCATGGCAGGACATCACTCAGCGTGATTTTGTTTTTATTTTCCTTCACACAAAAAAAAAAGTGCCTGACTGGTTGTTCACTTGTATATATGGTTTTTGGTGCGTACTTGACACTGTTTTAGCGTGACATAAGTAGGGCGTGAATCAATCTGTTGAAGGCGAGCCAGAGGAGGTGCGAGCCACTGGAGGTGCAAACACTGACGTGGTCCAGGTCTTGCAAGTTGCTGGACCAAAGTCAGAATCAGCTTCTAATACCGACTTTCATATATTTCGGATACCAGTGTGAGTAAAACGACTGCCATCCCTCCAAAAATTGGAATGAAAAATAACTGTCAACCGTTGACCCCCATCATGATTAATAAAAGGAAATGGTGTTTCAGGTTTTCCAAAGAAAAAATCCTACTACACACTCCTGGTGTTTCAGTGTTTCAGTCTTAAATCGGTGTTTTACAGTTTACCATCGCAATTGGCACGAAACCAGAGAAGTTCACGCAGCAACTCTCTGTAGTGTATCAGAAGATTTGACTAATTAATTGCGGTACCCATGCGGTTTGACCCATGCATAATTACACGTAGTGCATCCCCTCAAATCAGAGGCTGCAGATGGAATCCACTTGTTAATCCTGCTTCTGTTTGATGACTGTATCTAATCAACTGAAAGGGGAACAACCTCATACATCCAAACAACAAAATGTTGTGGATCGTATTATTAGTAAGAATCACCACTTAATCTAAGCCAGCACAGCCTCTCTCCCTCTCCCTCTCTCTGCCTCAATAAATGCATAATGGAAAAAAAAAACAAAACAATGATTTAAATTGAAAAAAGCTCCACCACCGTTGCTATGTGTGTGAAACAGCATCTCCTGTGAGCCAAACAGGTGCAACCAATGGACTCGCACGAATAACAGTGGCATCGCGATTGCATTTGAACTCCTGCTGGCTTTGCAAGTGCGATTGATTGCAATTACAGGCTACAGAACAATGATCAAACCGCGCTGACGCTCATACAGTTGAAATGATGGATAACTCCCACACCTAATGGCGAGCATCAAGAAAATAGGAAAGACTCATTTCACCCAGCTATCAAAGTAAAACACTCAAACCAAGAGCCACTCAGCTGCCAGTCTTTGAGCATTCTGGATGAGGTGTATCGTTGCCTTCAGCAAGGACAGATACTGTCGGTGCAATAGATTTTAGATTTCTCTTTGAATCAGCAGTGACTGTATACAACTACAAAGCAAATCTGCTGCCAAGGTCGTGCTGGTGCCTTGTGGCTATCGGATATACATTCATACATTAATCTCTTTTACATTTTGTGGTGTGGATTATTTCTTAGATAAGCACAAAAGCCATACCAGCGTTAGTGGTTGTGACTCAACCCCTTCTCTGTCATCGCCTCAACAGTTGAATAAGTGTAGATGTTAATATTTAAAGGTCCAATTAGTATGAAAGTCAATTTTTTTAATCTCATCCCAGCGTCAGTATTTGTACGAGATGGGAAACCCAAAGCGTTGGTAGCTGACGCTGGGAATGTCAAATTTCTTGCAAATTGAACCTTAAAAGTTTTGTCTTTTGGAAAAGCAGCCACACAGATGGTTTATTAAAATATACACAAGGTTATCGAGGTTAAGAAAATGAATTCAAGCTAACACGACGCTCGGAGAGAGCACGCCGAGGTTAGAATGTTTAATGGGTCTGACAGTTACGGCTGAGCTTTTATCGGTCGTGACGGTTGGAGGTTTGCCGCCAAATGAGCACCGTGCTTAGCAACAATCAACTCCATACACAAACGCCTGGGGTAGCGGCGTGTTTGGACTTTGATAAGTGTGCATGGGCTCATGCAGGTTGGGTGCGTCAATGGACGAACTCGACAACAAAAGCCGTTCTATAATCTAACAACGTACAAGCAGGATAGATGGACAGGGAAAGCGTTTGTGATAGCAGGATGGGTATCTCATGAATTTTCAATGTGGCATCTCTCTCCTCAGTGCCTCTAACCTCATGTGTTTGTGAAGGCCCTTTCATCACTTATGTCAACTTCACCTACGGATAACCAACAGAGGATATGCAGCCTTCCCTTTTGCATGAAATTGTCTTGTGTCAGATGGCTGCCATACGGAGGGAAAGTGCGCTGAACATTAGTCACGGATATGTCTGTTTCGGGAAAAAGCGAGTGTCTATCAGCCGCCGAATAACCTTTACTATTATAAGAGTGTCACTGTCTATCACGGCGGTGACACTGATGGCAAGTCTGTGTTACTCGAACCAGGAAACAGTAAATGCCGCGAGTCCCGGTTTGAAAGAGGGGCAACGGTGGGATGGAAATAGCAAAGCAGAGCTTCCGTTTGACTCGTTACCTGAATTCTGCGTGAATCATCAGAGGACTGTTCCGAGGGAAGCATGAATGAGTTTAACGATGAGCGTCCGCAAAACACCCTCATTCATAATACCAGCGACTGGAATCCGGCGATAGCAGAACGAGTGCGTCGTCTCCCAGCTGGGGAGGCGCGTCACGGCGGTGAACTTTCCTCGTTGAGTTCTGAGCCCCAAATCCGCCGCTACGAGAACAACAACGCGGTGAACGGTATCTAACCTGACTGGCCCGCTGTTCTTGAGGCAGAAGACTGTTGGAAAGGCGGCTGATGTGTTGAGGGACTCGAGGTCATGACTGTGCAATATTCATGCGGGTGTCAGACGAAGATGTTCGCCGCAATGGAGAGCGAGAATGCGATCGTGAGAAATGCAGTTTTTTTTTTTCCCCCCCATTGTGTCTGCAAAAACCCGACATGAAAAATGAATAAAACACACACAGTAGGAAAATTGGGTAAATGAATATTCATGCCCTGGATCACTCTAACAAGCGCTGTGAGTCTTAAAATGTCTTTTCGCTGTCTACAGTTGTGCATTCAGTTCCCTTTGTATGCTAACTGCATTTGCCTGATTGCTTTTTCTGTTTGTGAATGGTTTGTTTGGAGAAAGGCCTTGGCATGGGGTATAAGGCATCACTTAATCCTCTGGCAGTAAGAAAGAAAGGATACGAAACAATGTGAAGGCATGGCAGAACAGGCATGCAATGACGCTTCTCAATGGTGATCATTCCGCCGTTCTCTGGCACAGCATGCTCGATGGATTTTCCGGTCGTACTGCATGCCTCGGTTACCGCCAGAAGCCAAGTGACTGAATTGACAGAACGCTGTCATTTAAATGAGACCGAAGATGTACGCTGTTCTGGGCGGATACAGATTCTGTTTTGGTCGTCTGAGTGGAGGTAGGTGCATTCTGAGGGAGGGCAAGATAAAGGTTGTTGAAGATTGGACTCTCTTTTTTTTCGTCCTCGATTTTTGTTAATTGTTGAATTTGAATGCAGGCCGTCATGCAGCACCGGTTGTGTTTAACTGCTCGTGTAGGCACAACAAGCAACCCCAAGAAATTCCACTCATTTTCTACAAGCAGAGACTCGTCAGCTGAAATAAAATACAAGCGTTACACCATCCGTGTGAGGGGGAACTTTTGCCCCTCGCATCTTTAACTTTAGTCTCTGGTGGAAAAGATTTGTAAAGCAACTGGACCAAAATCAATTTATAAGAAGCTCATCAGCATGTTCAGCTGCGAAACAAATGGATTGTTGTAAACATCCTTCGTTCTCTACCAATTTTGTGATTGGATTTTTGTCGATTTATGGAGTATTTCACATTCTGTTGATGATTTTATCTCATTTTTTTGAAGGTTTTCAACTAAAATTCCGTACATGTTGCTCATTTGAATGTCGGACGACAGTTTTAGTTGAGGTCTGGGCTCAACACGCTGATGTCTGGGTCTTTAGACCATCGTTCCCATGTTGCAAGTGAATTTCTAAATGATGAAAACCACAATTATATAAAGAAAGCAGTGTTGGAAATTGTGGCATTCCATGCTGAATTGGAATTCTCACTTCTTAGCTAGTGACCTTCTTCTATTCTGTGTCTCAGAGTGGCTGTCTTTAATAAGCTCAGAGTGGCTGTCTTTAATAAGACTGAGGTAAACGAGGACTGTGGAAACAAAAAGGTTAGACTGATTGTTCTGTCTCGGTACATCATGCATGTGCGTCAGACAAAGATAGTGTATAGCATGCGGTTTGCCCCACTATGTGGGCGGCAATAGCTCAGTCCGTAGGCACTTGGCATAGGAACTTGAAGGTCGCCGGTTCAAGTCCCACTCGGACCGAAAAAGAACGCTGTGGACTGGGAGAATGTTGGTTCGCATCCTGGGCATTGCCGAGGTGCCCTTGAGCAAGGCGCTGGCTCTTAACACTGCTCGCTGGGCGCCGTGTGTGCGTGTGCGTGTGCAATGTGAGTGGAAAAAAGAATTTCCCAATTTGTGATTAAAATAGTATATTAAATTGAATTGAAATTGAACATGGACATCCAGGTTCAATAACCTACTGTTCAGGAAGCTCTCCAGAGTGGCGATTATTCTCCTTGATCAATAAACGCTGCTTCTTACGACATCGGGTCTCCTGGCATCTTCTTCAAAACCATCAACTCTGCAGAACTTCCATCACACGTGCTATATGTCAAATACCAAACACATTAATACAGCAGCACAGCCATCACAGACGTAACACTACCAGCAAAGCAGGAGGCTGACACACAACCTTAAATGCTCTTCACAGCAAGCAGTTGTTTTTGTTCTTTATTATGTCAGAACGCTGATATTCCTACAGACGGAAAGAGATGCTTACAACGTGTCCAGTGCTGTGATGTAATGTGGGCTGCATTGACAAGCGTTCCGCTCCATCATTTCATCACCGTTGTTTGGTTTAAGCAGCCGCTCCGGAGCTGCCCGTATTTCAGATGGGCTGCCTCCAGCTGTATCTGCCTCCTCTGCCCTTGACGTCCATGTTCTGCATATTTAATTCTCCCACTCACCCCCTCACTTTGCCTCTGCACAACACTCGCCTCTCTCCGCTCACTGTCGAGAAGCGCCCCTGCGTGTGAATTTTTACAGGTTCAAAGATCAAAGCGGAGAATCCCAGTGGAGATAAAGACAGAGAGAGAATGAAAGCGAAGATAAAGACACTTTGAAATCCCCTCCAGTCTCCATATTTAGATGTTTGTCAACACTTTGTTTGTGTGTTTTACTGCAACCTCAGTTCCTCGCTGAGGTTTTTGCACCCCGCAAGCCTTGTTTGGACTGCTTAAGGAACCTGACAGCTACTTAGTCATGACAGAGCACCGACAAATATTCACTCACATCCCACTGCAATTTTTGTTTTGTCAGAAATTTAAGTAACAAACCCTTTTTTTTTTTTATCAATTTAGAAAACTTTGATCTTTACAGCTCGATGGGATAAAAAAAAAAATTAAAAAATGCTCAAAAGCAGAGAACGTCTCGCGACGGCACCAACGTGTTGAGCAGCTGTCGCAATCAGAAGAAATAGCTCGAGACGCAATCAGTCACTGACTTTCTTTGTCCAACAGACAATCCTTAGATCCCCATGAGATTTTTATTAAACGTAATGGTTTTCGTCCGTGTCTTTCCTCAAGGTTATCAGTAATGTGCAGATTCCTGAATCACCATAGGGCCACTGTTTCGCCGATGGATAGAGTAAATGAAAAAGATGCTATCGGAATCCGACCGCTCGGTCACATCGTGTGCATTCAAAATGGTATGGTAGCAGTAGTTAATGTGATTCTAGAAGCCTGTTTTACATCCTGTAAAACTATGGTAAATTTAACAGACATATTGAGATAACATTGCCTTTTGAAAGGCGGCGTTTACTTTTTAAGCGTACATAATTGTTTAAATGCTCAATATGTAACTTTTGTCAACCAGAACAATGACAACGGAATACTCTGATGGCATCGTATGGGAGTATGGAGAAGTTGTCTTCATTGTTAAACAGCAATCATGGCAGGTAACATCCTCTCTGACATGCCACAGGCAGAAACCTTCACGGACGAGTGAATATGTCGCAGTTTAACGCTCGTCGTGTTAAGTCTCATTCGCCGACTTCCTTCCTCACTCGCAGGCTCTCTACTGGAAGCTATAGCAACAGGTGACCAAAAGAAATGTACTGTTACCGTGATTCAAACTCGGCTCTCTCTGGGTGTGAAAGTTGTTAGAAAGAAGATAAAGATAATGTACACATCTCAATAAAATATATAACTGTTAATTCTCAGTCATTTCAATGTGGAGATTTTAAATATTACACTGTACTTTTACTTTTATTAGGTTCTAGAAAGGCATTCAATTCTACAAGTGCTACTCAATAAATAGGCCTTTCCCCAGGGCCCGGGGCGGACTGGCCATCTGTGTGTTCTGAAGAATCACAGAACGGCCGGCGCTCCAGGACGGCTGGCGGCCGCCACGCAGTCATCACCAATTTTTATTTTTTTTGTTGATGTTGTTGTTTTGTTTCACACTCCAGTCCGGTAGGTGGAAATGCGTCTTTAAATTGGATGCCAGCCGGCAGCCGGCCATGCCCACCAGCAGTGACGGACTGGTAATCTGGAATTTGGGCCGTTTGGGCTGGTCAACCAATCAGAAAGCGGCATGACTGTCGCAGCCATGCAGCCCCAAACTCATTTCTCTCAGCCCCCTTTCAATAATGTTCTTAGGCTAAATAACAGACACATTTCTCCAATTTCTTCACAACTATGAGGACAAGGACCTTATAAGTCATACGAAGGGCTATCAGTTTGATACACAAAAGTTCAAATGAAGCAATGCCTTCTGGGAATTTCAAGACTGGATCGAGTAGGCCGCGTCTGCGTGGTTGTTGGAAGCTGGAGATTGGAAGTTGGAAGTTGACTGAGATTAAGCTAGCAAAAAAAATAAATAAATAATCGAGGCATCAAGCGACGCAAGGGGAGAGGGGAGAAAAAGAGGGAAATCTGAGAGAGCGCTGTTGGCTGACGGTGAAAAATGCAAACTGCAAACTGACTTGAGTTGTTTTTAAAATCAAGCGCAGCTTCAGCTAGCACTAGCGCTAATGCTGCTAGCACTAACGTTAGCGACACTGCTGAGCCAGCACAGCAGGGAGAAAGACGGGACAGTGAGGAATAGTAGCAATAGGAAGAACAAAACGAGCAAGAGGAGGATGACGAGGTAGACACGGAGAACTGCGTCACCCCCCCCCCAACCACCTGTGCTTTCACCTGAGACCAGAACATTGCTGTACTGGATGTGTGTGCATGACAGTATTGTTCATTACGCTTGACTCAGAGATGCCACCTTTTCTATTCTATTTCGGATGGCCGAGATCAAATCTATCATGTCAGGTCAATCATTTTGCGTCGGTGATGAATACATCCGGTCGCTCGGCGTACCTGCCAACCGCCGAGACATCAAAGCCTATTTCAGAGGAGACCAAACTTGGGATTTTCATTCATTTATGATCTGGCTCATGCATACCACCTCAATAAGCTCTCATTTGAAATCATGAGAAAGTTTCAGAGAGCGACGGAGAGCATCGCTGTAGCCATGGTAACCCGTTATCACTCATCCGCCTGCAGCCTCACTCGGCGGAGAGCTGCCGACACCTGACAGTCTGTGCGCTGTCAGCGTCTTCTTTTGATGCCGTTATCGGTGATGAATCCTGTTTCGGACGTATGGCGCGAGACCACGTGAAACGCGTTAATTGGGCGAATCTCACCGTCGGTGTGTTGAAAAATGTAAACCCTGATAATCATCCCCGTTTTTTTTTTTTAGAAACTCAGTAATCTGATTTTGTGTTTATTTATTTATTTTTCCGCCGCTTCAACAGAGCACAATTATCAATTAGCACCAGTTCCGTGTGTTCTGTCGCTCCCCACGCCTGCTCATTACGGTGTCGGCGCTGTGTGTGTTTGACTGGCGCCGCACAACAGATGGTGCAGAGGAACGAGCAGGGAACAGTTGGTCTTAATTAACCTTTGTATTCTGTAGTGTCACTCGTGTCGATCAGGTGCCGTCGCCGGAGACGAGCCCGGGCCGAAAGGAAGCGGGGTCAGGATTGCAAAACCGGAAGATGAGCAGCGCGAGGAGATCGCGAGGGTCACTGGAGTAGACAAGTGAACAGCGTTGCGGGAGAGAGGAGAGCTGAAAGTCTGAGCGGAGATTTGGGAATAAGTGGTAAAAAAGGGGGGGGAGAGTAACTTTTGACCTCGCCGTGCGAATGACAGATGAATAGTGGGAGTTTGTGGTCGGTTTGGATGTTTGTTTCAACTGCGAGCGCGACTCGACGCCGCCCCGATTTTTTTTGGTTTTTTTTCGACCTGCGTTTTGATGAGCAAAACTTCTCTTTTTTTCATAACAAGACGGAGAAACAAGATCGCGAGCAACAGCTACATCAGACGCCCGCGAAATGCCGCGGTCTTGTTCTGTCTCGTATCCTAATAAGGTAGGGCAGGCGATGTTAATGGCTTTTCTCAAAATGGGTAATTGAAGTGTTTTGTCGGCTTCTCCAGCCCGTTCCCGAGGCAAAAAAAAAAGAAAAAAAAAGCATAGATTAGAATGTGCCCATCGCAGTTCTCGCATCATAGAAATCACAGAGTTCCCGAAAGTACAAAAGCTTTGCATGAAAAAACTGTCACTATACACATCAGCTGACGCATCTTCAGCCCGAAACAGACAGAACGTTAAGGTAGTTTCAAGTGTGAAATGGCAAAGATGTGCACTAATCTGTGAAGGACAGATTGTTCTGGGCTGAAAACAGGAGGGCATTTCATTCTACATTAAAAAAATGTGACAACACTGCAAAACAACAAAACTCCCGAGGCGAACAACAAACGAACATCTCCCCGGGCTGCGCACTTATAATTAGAAGTCTACTAATCAGCTGGAGTTTTTAGTTTTTTCTGCTCCCTCGTCCCAGGAAAAAAAGGTTGTTGGTTTATGGGCTGTGAAGGAAGTTGTTGTAATTGTAGCCGATGTGTAAATTTGAGAAGACGCGAGGCATTGAGAAGGCACACTTGGCCTCCTTAAATCCATCAGTCATTCTCGAGAAAACGAAACCTTCAAGTCTGAGCTGAATTCCTTGCTACGGATGATGAAGTCTGATAGAACCTCTTGCAGCTGATCTGTCATCAGTACGACATGACTGACACTCACACAGTGTTAATGGCCCGGAGGGATCACGCGCTTCGGGGGTTTGTACGTCCATCCGTCCGTTCGCCTCATTCTGGCGAAACGCGACGTCTCCGGAAACTCCTTTAAGGAATGTCTCCTTTAAACCTCAGCCTTCAAGTCGTTTGTTTTGTTTATGTCGCGGGGCGAGGTCGCTGCGTCGCCAAGGTGCCTCGAGATCGAGCAAAGGATATCTCAGAAACGCTCGTTTTTCTTGTTTGGCCTGACAACTGATCAGCAGAATGAGTGGCTAGGATATACGAGACTTCTTGGCAAGAGGAAGGGAATGCTAAAATCAGAAGATATGCACAACTATGCAATATTTCATGAAAAAAAAAGAAAATATTAAAAAGTCAAAAATCAATAGTGTATATATCTCAATACATGCACATGACATCAGTGCCACCCAGGGCATATCGGCATTAGATTAAGTCCACAGTTAAGCAACAGTTTAAAACTATTCCAATTTGGCTGCTGGCAGATATAACCCTGCTGCCTCCAGCGCTGTGGTAATAGTGAAAGATTGATCTGCAAGACATGCTCAACAATTAATTCATGAATTGATTTTCTGCTCGGGATTAGGATAGCTGCAGTCTCCGAGAGAAAAAAAAAGAAAAAAGCTGCGGCGTCTCAGGCCTGGAGCAAATTTTGCTCACTAATAAGTCGAACGGAAAAGGACACGGAGGTCGGGGAGCGTTCGGCGGAGCCCGAGTGACTGAAAACGAGGGGCGGCGCGAGTGAGGTGAGCGTGTTCCTGAAAAGGAAACGCTGATGGAAAAACACCAAAACAGCCCGAGAGCGACGACAGAAGTGTCGTTTTTTTTTTTGTTTTGCTGCACACCTGAGCTATTGAGTGTGAGATCATGCTTTGCTCTAAATTCACACCCACAGCTTTTCTTATTAACATGTTGATTTACCACTCTGTTGAGAAATATATTATCTGATGCCGGAGCACCTGTAGCAGCGGCGGTGCTAAATCACGACGGGCCTGCATGCAGCATTTTTTTATGGGCTCATCTCCATAAAACTGGCTGGTGATAACGTTGTTTTCCAGAGTCAGTTAAGAGAGATTCATCAATTTACTCTGCGGCGCCGATGACCCTCGCACGCTACCTACATTTTTAACAGGCTTGTACATGAAGACATTACTGACTGATTGATTTTAATTCATGCGTCAGGCCTCGTTGGAGCTCGGGCCATATGGACTCGGAAGGCATTACTCATGTACGGCGATCGCCGCACTCTTTTTTTTTTGTGTGTGTTTTACACATCTCTTCCCCCCTAACAAGGAGAGCCTACCAGCAAGCATACTCTCTGGATCCTGACATGTACGAAGATGGATGGTAATGACCAGCCTTTGCGTGGCTGTAAAGTATGCAGCTGCATGGAGTGCCCTCTCCTTCTGGCAAGTCATTAAGAGTGCATCATCGGGGTCTTCCTCCACACCTGGAAGAGCAGGTGCAGGGCCTCGACCTCGTAATGGAGTACAAGGTGAGCTCAAATTGTAGACAACTCCCTGTTTGGGAAGTCCAGGAGGCAGCAGGAGAGGAGTGTGTGTGTGTGTGTGTGTGTGTTTACAAAAGTGTGTAAAGCACTTTTAGAAATGAAAAAAAAATCTCCTTTCCTTATAAAATTTTGATAGCGACAAACAGTGCAGAGCTCCCAGCGGTTACGTATGGCGTCCTAAAATCTTATCTTTCCACATAAAATACTGAGGAAACGCATCGCATCCGACCAATCAGGTGACATTTTGCATACAAATCGTTATTGCCTCTCACTCAACTATAAATCATGTGTTTAATTACCAGTTTTAAGCGAGGCTTAGATTAAAGAACTCATTTGCATTATTGAGCATCGGACCACTCTGCTAGAAAATATATGTACTTCGTCAGAGAGATAATGACTCAGTCGAAGAAAACGGCACAACAAGACGGTGCCACGTTTTACTGTACGTCATAAAAATGAATCAAGGGCATAGATTAAGTTGCTCTGCACAGGGCCGGTCCCATGAGGACAGATCGCTGCGATGAAGACCAGGTTTACGTGAGGAGACGCGGTAATGGCTGTTGATTCTCAAGTGTCTATTTGACATTGGTCGTGGCCCTTAAGAACAAAGCGCAATACTTATGCAAAGTACTAATCAAGTAGTATCAGAATTCACCATGCCAGTCTCGCTTAAGTGCTTTCTTGGCAGATGTGGACGTTTGCTACGTGTGTCTGCGTGTGTGTGTGCGTGCGTGTGCGTGCGTTTCAGAGAGACAGAGAGCGAAAGAGACAAATAATAGTTCTCACTTCATCTCGAAATCGTCATTACACGAGCCTATGGAAATGTTTCTCACGTGGCAGTTTGCATCGAACGAAACGCTCCCCGTAGTCCACGAACCCGACGCGAATATAAAACAGCAGACCCATGTCCGTAACCTCAAGCCAGTCATTTGCCATGGCATCGGTGAGGGTAATGGGAGAGGACAAGAGGGGGTGGGGATGTGACACTCATTGCATGCACCTCTGGCTAAGGCAGGCATGCCTGAAGAGGTATGTGAAAGTGAACTGATTTAGGCTGGCTAAGACTAGCGACCGTCCGTCACACCGGCGGCAAAGTAAATTTGAGAGAAATGAGCCCTTATAGATAGTGTATTGGTCCTGACTGCAGGCAGTCAGCATCCATTTATGGTAATGGCGAGGCACACAAACCAAGGTGCCTGCCTCGGGTGCTGCTTGTTTTCTTCTTTTCCCCTCACTGCACTGTTTCTGTGTGTTAAACCGCCTTTAAATGATTCTCTTTTATTGCCGCTGCCACGCTCAGAATTAACTGTTACGCCCAGTTAAGAAATCCTGAGACTTTTAATCAGTCCATGCCTTTAAAAGGTCGCGCTTTCTTTTTTATTCTCTTCTTCTTTTTTTTTATTCTCTTTCTGAACTTCTGTGGCTTTTTTAAAGTCCCCTTCATTATTGATTTATGACATTATTTGACTAAATCTGATCTAATTCAACAATGTTGAAACGTGACCCAGGGTTAACATCATAAGTTAATATTTCATTTGCCCCCGCTGTAACTTCGGTCGTTTAGACAATGTTGATAGGCCATTATTAGTGAGTGATGGAGTGATTGCTAATGAGGAGGATAGAGTACGCAGCCAAGCCCCAGCTGATGAAGTGTGATAGATAAGGGGACGAAATTGTCCCGCTAATGTGTAATTGAGTTCGAAAAAGACATCATCATCCTGAGGTGAGGGACGGTTATAGATGACCCCCTATTATTTTATCATTGCAGCAACTTTTGAGATATGAGATATTTTCATGTTTTTTCCACGTCGACTCCCTTTAATGTGACGCGGTTAACGAGCCGCTTAAGGAGACACGCCGGCGAAGGTGGAAATTTCACGACGTATTTAAAACATGCGCAGGTGCTCATTTACTGTATTTCAAATACTATCATGTCCAGAGACAGAACCGGACAGACGGGGTTGATAATGCCATGCAGTAAATGAGTTAATAAAAGGTGAAGCGTATATCTTAGCGCGCACCACCATACAAGAGGGATGGTTTAAAGTTCCCATATTATAGAGAGTAATACCTCCATTTATTGTTTAATTATAAAGCAGCTCTAGATCCTATAAATACTGTGAAAGTGCTCAATTCACAGAAAAAAAAAAATCATAACCCATATTCAGAAACTGTGCCTTTAAAAAAAGCAATCAGGGCTACTGTAACGTTGTGATGTTGGGCACGTTACTTTTGAAAAGTAATTAGTTATAGTTCACTGAATTACTCCACTATAAAAGTAACTAGTTATCAGGGAAAGTAACTATTCGTTACTTTTTTTCTTCCCCCTTTTGAGCTCGGCATTCATTTCAGCGCACTCGGCATCTACGTATTCAGAAAATGTCTTCCTGCATGGCGGACCGGCACCTGCTCTGCCCGGTATTTTACCAATGAGGCTCTGAAGGAGTCTGAGTCTACTGTTGATAACAGGAGCATGTTCTCAACAACATACCTGCCTATCACTGCATTCACTTCAGTCTGTGTCACACGTTTTTGTGAAGCTGGAGCAGAAAAATCCAGCGTCAGCTTCTCGGACGGCTCCGTGTCCTTCTTTGTTAGCGGAGCTCACGTTAGCCACACCTGGCCTGCTGTCATCATCAACAGAGTCAACAACGGTGTTTCTGGCCGCTAGGTTTGTAGAAGCGAGTGCCGTTCAGAGACGCTTCATTAGATTAGAGCTGCTCAGAGCGGACGTGGACAAACACTTAACTCTGGGACGTAATGTACACTTCACATGTACGTTCTTGCCTTTTACCTCAAGGAGATTAAAGTAGCGTCTGTACTTCCACTTTGAAAACGCCAACTTTCCCTCCGGACCCGCCATTGCGGCAGCTTACCTCTGCTAGTTTGTGTGTGTGAGGCTGTGTGCGCGTGTGGTTTGCGTGTAAACTGAAACCTCTGATTGGTTTATGAACTCTGACTCTACCTTAGCCAATCATCATCACTTATGCGGTTGTCCCGCCACTCCCTCCTCCCACCAAAGAAAACAAAACAGCTTTGCAGGATGACGACAGCTTCAATGAGTAGCTTCAGTTTGTAACGCACCACAATTAATTGTCGGTAACGGCAACGGCGTTGTAACGATGGAAATGGTAATTAGTTTGATTACCCGTTAGTGAGAAAAAGTAACGCCGTTTATTCTAACGCCGTTATTCTCATCACTGGTGATGTCAGGGTTATACATTAACTGCTCTAAGCCACGCCCCCAACATGGTTTTGGTTGCAAAAACACAGACGGAGCTGATGCAAAACACAGTGGGTGGGCATACTCGGGCCTGTGAGAGCTGGCCAATCAGAGTAGACTGGGCGAATAGAGGTGCTGCAACAATAGACGGTATGAGAAATGAGAAAATGTCTTTTTTGAACATTAATGCATGTAAACGTTTTCTAGGAGATAACCAAAGTAAAGGTATGACCCATAACATGAGCATTATACAGGACCTTTAAATATGCGGGCACAGAGTTCATGCACATAAAAGCAGGACAGAGCTTAAACGCAGGATATGTGTCTTTAAAAAAGCCGTTCATACCCTAAACACGCCATGTTTATGTTTCATTTGCAGTTAAATCACACAAGCAGTGACCTCACCGTTTTCTTTCTTCATAAACAGCCACTTAGCTTGATTACCTCCCACTCGCTACTCTCCTGCGCTCGCAGAGCTGTCAGAGCCTTTTTCCACAACAGCGTCCCACCACTCCACTGTGACACTGTCTGGAAGATTAAATGTATGGATCGCAGGTTTCCCGCGCAAGACCACCTGAGTGGCAATGACTCGGGATAGCATCACCTCCCCTATCTGGGCCACGCCACAGTAGACTCAGGTTCCAGACCAGCAGGAGTTGATCAGTCAGCGAGCAAGGCATTAATCTGCCGTGACACACTGACTCTCCCCTTGGAGGACGTCCGGCGCTGGGAAGCGGTCCAACAGCGCTGCCTATTGCTGCTAGAGTAATGCAGGGTGTCAGAGAAGCTGGCACGGATGGAGGGACAGGGTACGGAGGGATGGAGGTGAACGGACAGAAGGGAGGGGGGGGAATGCTGAGATGCAGGATCAGCGGGCGAGAAGGGAGGGATACGGGAAGGAACGAGAGGGATGGAACGTGGCATAGAGCAGATAAGGACTATAAGTTAGTTTGAAAAGACGGCCGAGCTAAGCTGCAAGTGAGGGCGAAATCTCTGTTGGCTGGACCTTCTCCTGCTCTGTGTTCAGAATCTGCGAGGAGTGACTATGCTATCTTTACGGGGATCTGAATCTCGTTATCGCAGTGTTGCAGTTTAGGGCTCAAATAGTTTATCGGTCATAGGCAGGTAGCCACGTACAATACAGTGATTTCTCTCCGCTGCCAGTCACTAATCCTTCACTACACAGATTAACATACAACAACTAAATCAAATGCATGTACGTTTTTCTTATCCTGTAAAAAAAAAAACAGATCAAAGTGATCCCCAGATATGTAGCATATAAAATATTTGACTTCTTAATAACAATTTGTGTCTCATCTGCCTGATTCAGTTAAAGCAACCAGATTCTGCCGCGATTAAATCAAACCGGTCATGTTGTCGCTATCGAACTTTAAATCTTTTCTCCTCGCCGCTGTTGTCAGCCTCTCGCTCCAGTGCAAAAATCATTCCCAACCCTCCTCCGCCCTGTTCACCTCAAGTCCAAGCCCAGTTAATCAGATCCCGCCTCATCGCATCCAGATCTTTGGCCGTTCACCATCAGCACATCGTCACCACCACAATCAGCGCCTATAGACTTTCAATTACTGCTCACTACTTCACCTTCCCTTTTCAAGTATAATGGCCGTCAAGATGAGGCCTGATTGTCAAAGACTCACATTTCTCATCTGATATGATGAAAAAAAAAACAACTTACATTTGCCAGGTGACTAGAAACAAATCATTAGTAATGCTAGCTTATTACTGCAAGACGTGTAAATAACTTAAACACAAGTGCTGCGGTGATTCCCACTCTGTTAGGCAGCTCAGCTCAGAGTAATATCCAGAAATGGAGCTTTAGTGTTTGGCTGAATACCATTCAGGGGCAGTTTCTTTACAGTGTTTTCTCACATGCGAGACGGAAGTTAATCTAATCAGTGTTTCGTAGTGATGAGTGATTGTTGGAGGAGATACTGTAAGAGAAACGTCAAACACGGCATTTGGTGTGGCATGTTAATTTTCTCTTGTCGTTTGAAGGAGATCATCGAAGGGCAAGATTCCTGCACGCCGCCTCTTTATTTAACGTGTAATCGGCACACGAGTCTTTCAATCAGGATATCACTCAGTTTAATATTCAGGTCCCCACAGACCTTCATCAAAGCACGGATTATTATGAGAAGAATTATGCATAT